>PVKS010041321.1:0-16094 GCA_004027875.1 Aplodontia rufa
AAAAATGATTAGATTCTGCTATAATTAATAATGACATTAATGTTTCCATAATGCTTTCCTGTATCCCAAATTTGCCCCTTCTTGGAGAAAAAGCACACCTACGTCATTTGTCTGTGAGAAAGGCGTTAGTTCACTCATACATGACATGACTTATGGCTCTGGTGTAGGATTCCTTTCTACAAGATGAATTGGATGCCTTAATGGCACTCATGCATGTCCTGAAATACATGAAAATTAAATAGGTAGAAATTCAGAACTTCCTCTTTTACCAGCAGAAAAAGAAGATGCCAAAAAGAAAAGTGAGAAGGAAACTGCCACTGACGTGAAGAAAAAAGGTATTAAACTTGGTTTTCTTAGATTACGTCTGAGATGTTTGTTTCATGAAAAATAATATTGTTGTTGGACTGGGGATGTGGCTGTGTGTTAGAGTGCTTGCCTAGCATGTGTGAGACTCTGGGTTTAATCCTCAGCGCCCCTTTGCTGTAATATGTGCAATTGGATACAATTCTTGAATATACCCATGTAAAGACTATCAAAGCAAAAGATGAGCTAGCTGGACAAAGTCAGACAGACAAGCAAGACATTACTCAAGCCTATTAGAATAGGTGGGAAGTCCAGAATTCCCTCTGAACTCAGCTCTGCGGAAACATAAAGCCGGAGTATGTGTTAGAGATGGAATAGGGATCGTTGGCCATCCACATTTGCAAACAGGTCTTACTCCAAAGAAAAGTAAACTTCCTACCTTGCATGTTTAGGAGGGGAGGTGGTTTTACATGTTGAAGCTAGATGCTAAGGAAGTTAATTTCCTACCCTCCCATAGAAACTGGGAGATGGAACAACCTCTTCTCCACGATTATCCTTCCTTAGAATCTGGCTCTCAGGTCTTGGAGAAAGGCATTCATGGGCTATAAATTGAAAGTGGCTTTTTAAATGATTCATGTTTGACAGGAACAAAGAAAGAATTTACAATGCCAAATTTTGTAATGTACATGCCCTCAAAAAAGGATAGTCAGGCACCCAAGGTCAGGACAAAGCCTGTCAGAAGTCAGTCAAGCTGAGGGCCACCTTGGTTATGACAGTATAATGACAAGAGCTGCATAGTACAATGACTTCACTTTGCGAAGATAATAAGTTGAGAGAATTAATGCACCTCATTAGGAAATAGGATTATTCAATTGTTTAAGAGCTTAGAATTTTGTTTTATATTTAGTTTCGTTTTTATTCTGGTACAGACGTGAATATCAGCTTCTATTCATGTAATGCTTAAGTCTACATGGAAAAGATTGTCATCTCAAGTAATATGGTTTGAAGATAAGTATTCACACCACAAATATTTCCTCCACTGTGTCAGCAATGCTTGAAATTCTACTATTAGTGTCATTCCATTCCTTTGAGTTATGAAGAAATTTTCTTCCATTACAATGCAAATCTCCTAGGGCCTATATATGGGGTACAAAAACGAATTCCTTGCTGGTATTAGCAACTTAAAGTAAATGAGATTTCCAAATCTTCCCTGTGTAATAGTAAATGGAACACAGTGCCCTAGAAAATGAGGCAGTATGTAAGCATACATGAGAGAGCAGATGATGGGACCTTCAAGATAAGTCACAGGCTAGGGAGAGCAAGTGGTTTGATGGCACCAGTAAAATCTTGAATGAGTAATCGTTTCTATGGCAAACAATGTGCTAATGAAGGGTCCTAAAAAAACACAGGATGCCATATTAATTAGTAATTATTTTTAGCATGTAAAAAACAAGAATAGCAGCACATTCCTAGTCTGTCATAACTGGCTTAAAAATATGAAATACTAAGAGTTACGTGATTATATGGCTTATAAAATGAACACGCAGGGGGAAATAGCCAAGCATTTTGTGGACCTAGAAGTTGATTGACAACTACTTTGCACCCCAATTTACCATATTAAAGATGGATTGCTATAGTTATTGCATTGTTGAATAATTTTATTTTAACCTACTTTATTTTCCTGGTGAAATATGTCTTAAGAAAGGAAAACAAACAAACAAACAATCAAAAAAACACTGTTGTCCGTAAGATGATATTAAGAAACTGCTTACATTTATATATCTGTGACAGTTACAGGTCTGGGTGGTGATGAAAGACACAGTGCTCCTTCCTGGGCCATCAGCTTTGCTAAAGAATTTGCAGAAAAAAAGTTTTGAGTTGTAATCTTTAAATCAATTGTCAAATGTATGCAGGCACAAATCAGAAAAAAATAGTTTTGACTAAACTCAATTGTATGTTTGTTGTGTTTAGGTTTGGTTTTTACTTTTCTGGGGGAAAAGCAAAACAAGTTTATATGCAGTGAGTAATGGGAAAATCTGATACTTCTATGCTACTGGAGACCCATGCTATTATCCTTGCCATTATGTCAAAGTGAGGTTGTGCACAACTAGCAAGAGAAATGAGCATGCCAGTATCACTTACTGCAAAGACAGAGCTCAGTCACTGAAGCAGAGACCAGACCACGCTACTGCATAGCACATTTAGGATGACTGCTCAGCTAGGATTGCAAATAAATTTTTCTTTCTTAAAACCAGTTTTCTTTTTGTTAAGTTTGTCATTTTAACCTTTAATTATACAAAATACCATTGTTTCTTTTAAATCTGTTCAACCTCCTGATGAATAATTTAATAATTTTTTACATGCCTTTAATCCTCCAGTACTCAAAATTGAGTGTGTTTATGTGTGTGCACACATGTTGTATGTGTGCATGAGAGAGTTATAGAGAAAGTAAATTAATATTGATATTTAACAAATGTGATTTATCAGAGTTTGGTAGTTCTCCAATCATAATTTTATGTGACAGCAATGTGGTTTAAAATAGCCCATTTTAGGTTTATTATGAAAGTAATACAAGTTTATGGAGATAATGAGTGAATTGAATATAGTGAGCTCTTGAAGAACTGGGCACATATGTCATTTCTTCCTAAAATAGTAAAAGAAATATGGCAGAGCATATGATATCACTACTGAAATCCTAAATAGTAGCAAATTTGCAAGGCAAAGATAAGCCTAAGAGCTTATTTAATATATAGGTGTTACAGTTACATTTTATTTGTATCTTTTTTCATATAATTCATGTGATTATATAGCGTATAGACTTATTTATGTTATGCTATTAAATTTTATTACACTATAATGTTAAGTAAATGCAAAATAAGCTAAGACTTAAATTCTATCGACTGATCAACATACCTCAAATGCATGAAACTAGTAAATCACATTTTACTAATGATCTGTGTTAGGGAAATAGTGGATGGGGTTTTATGCAAAAGTGTTTGCCTATGGATTACTAATAGCTGAAACCAAGTGATTGGTACATAGGGGTTAATTATAGTATCTCTTGATTAGTACCTATTCAAAAGTATTTGTATAAAAAAAATCTGCCACTTAAAAATATTGTGTGAAATGAAAAAAAAAATCACCAGGACATTTTTGCCATTTTATAAGATATATTTCCACCTGAGGAATTGCCATAAAAAAGTATAAAGCAATAAGAACTTGAAATTTTTCCCTATGTTAGTGTTGGATTTAGGTGTAAGACATACCAAACACTCTAGTTAGTACAAATGAAAAAAATTATATACAGAGAATTGGATACCTACAAAATTGTTGGTAAGAAGGGAAAAATTGATTGCAAGGAGATGCTATTAGATTATGAAGTAATGGCTCAGTAAACAACTTCATTCATCAAAGCTGTCTCTGAACACCAGCAAGGGCTAGATACTGGAAATGTAGTAGTAGACCTGATCAACTGATTGAAGATCTTCATTTGCAAAATCATCTGTTTACATTGCCCAACCTTTTCTGTTAGTCAGTTTCACGTAGGCACATTTAATTGGTGGAATTTACTTTTGTCTCCAGAGTGAATGGTAGCAGCAAGAGAATCCATGAGACACAAAATTTTGGCATTCCAATTTGTCTAACTGGAAGGAAGATAGTGGAAGTTGGAAGAAGCTATTCTTATTATCTGTAATATTTTTAACTTCAGAAGTGTCTGAGAAGATAAAATTTATATGATATAGCTTTCAAAGACCTGGGCTGTGGAGTAACTGAACATATCTTTATGTCCTTCCCAAACCTGAAAAAGATGACTTGATCAAGAAGCATGACAAAATTTGTCAAATGAAAGTGCTCAGAAAACACACAAGTTAAATTTATGTTGTTCTTTACCTAAACTGTAGCTTAAAGGGGCTAGATATTTTTTCATTTCACTACACAAAGTGATACTTTGGAAGAAACAGTTTTCTATGTTTTTGATGATGACATTATAGGACTTGAAAAGGTTACCATATTATTTTATCTTATATGAAATAGTTATAATCTCTGAAAAATATATAGACCAGTAAAGAAACTGTACTAGCACTGTAGCACTGTGATGGTCTGTTTCTCTTAGGTTGACTCTTGGGTTTTTTTTATTGTTGTTGTTTTGGTTTTTTTTTTTTTGAGTTCTGAGTTATAAACATTTTGTAGTTAAATTTATTATCACTCTATATACGAAAGAATTATGAAGGTTCTTGATCATCATGGCAACCCATGGCAGAACTGAGTGAAGAGTCTTTCTGTGAATGCGGGACGCCAACGGTGGGAGAGGTACCTTACTGTGAGGTGGGTGGTCAGCAAGATTTCTCCCCTAATTCATTACTATTCAGGGAAAGAAGTTAAGTGATCTCGAGCTGTGGAAAAGCTGAAAGTTCAGGAAGTCCCAATTGATAATTTTCCAACACCAGCAACTCAGCCAGCCACGGACTGGGAATCTGCCCCGGAGTGTAGGAAGCTTCGCACATGTAAATAAACTCAGACACAGTGGTGAATGCTCAGTGGAGCCTGAGCACAGGATTCTGGTGTCCTGGGGCTGCAGCAGCAACAGGAACTCAGGGAAGACTTTAACATACACATATTGGAGTCCCCTGAATCTGAACATGAAGAAGCAGGGTGGCTCTGCCATTTTGAAACCTCCCAGAGGATGGTATAGGAAACCGCTTCATGAACAGTGAATCCAAAACCACCATCTACAGACCTGAATAGGGAGTGCAGTCTGGAGGTGGGGCTCCAGATCCCCCATGTTTTGATTGTCAACCCTGGGGGCTGTGTGCCTGGCGGATGCTCCCTACTGGTCAGACAACTTGTGTTTAGAGGCTTCCTGCCCACCCCATTACACATCTGATCTGAGGGTGGAGTCAGTGTCCAGGATTCTGCTTGATAGAACCAAACATCCTAGGGGGGTTAGGTGTTCAGGTCCAACAGATACTGCCTGAAACTCTCAGGCAGGGCAGAGGCTAGCATCAGCCTCAGGGACATATGAACCAAAGAGGCAGCCTGGATCTAGTGCTTTCCTTTACCTTCAGATCCTGAATTCTGTAAACAGAAATGGTCCCATAGGTCCTGGAAACTCCAAGTGGAACTGGGCTTCCACGCCCCCTAGTGATTGCATTTGAGACCTCCACAGACATGGGTCTAGTTGGGCTAATGTCTCCTTCATGCCTTCCTCCTCTTCCTGGGGTTGTGACTGCCCAAATATCATCTTTTGGGGCAAATGGGGACCTCAAGACACCCAAGAGTGGGGCAATAAGGGTCCTGGGTATGTTTAATTCAGCCTGGCCACTCTCCTTGGAACAACAAGAGTCCCATACAGCTTCACCAGGATCCACAAGACTCACAGCAGCTCCTAGGTCCCCGGCTGCAGTGGGAAAAGAGTTTGGACAGGCAGACACTAAACTGCCCAGGAATACAACTCGGGTGGCCCTGAAATCTGTTCTCACAGGAAGCAGGGAAGGTGAATGTTTGTAAGCCCTCTACAGGAGAATATTACTGGGAGGCCTCCTGGGAATCTCACTGTCAGCTGAGATCACCAAAATTCATTCCCTCCAACAAACTCAACTGGAAAGTGACTCCATATAGAAGTCAGCTATGAACACATACTCCCATGGTACATTTTGACTGTGATGATAATAATTCAGAACCTTCTCAACTCCCTTTTTTTCCCTCTGTTGTTGTTCTTGGAATTGGTATTCCTTAGTCTATATATTTTTTGTTTGTTTGTGTGTGTGTGTGTGTGGTTGATTGATTTTATTGTCATTGTAATTTGTTGTGTTTGACTGTTGTGTCCATATTGCTGGGTTCAGCCTGTGGCTGTCTGCAATATTGAAAATGAATCCTCAGTCTCTTTGGACTGAAAATAAACCCACTCTTTACTATCCCCTTCTTCCCTTTACTCTGTCAATTCCTAAACTGTATTCTGATCTCTCTCATCCTCCCTCAAAGTCATTACCCTATTCTCATCCCATATCTATCTTTTACTTATTTCTAGCAGAACAGCCTACATCATCTCTGCTACCTTGTAGTTCTATTTCCTAATTCACAAGTTCCATACTACTTGCCTATCTCATTCCCTTTGCTGTCTAGACTTTTCCCTCCCCCTTCACCTACAGAGGTCCTGGTAAACTGAAGTGAATGTCATACTTGAAAACAGGTGTTTACTTGCTAACCAAGTTTAGTGTGAAAATTATCAAGGAAGAAAACTGTTAATTTTATTGCTTCCGTAGGTGCTAATCAACACTGTAACAGGTACATTTGACATTGTATGTTGTATGCACTGGGTGATCCTATTGACTTCTATCCCCTATCACCTGAGGTATTGGAAAATCTAAAGGTCCACAATACTTCACAGACTGGTGTACCAGCCACTGAACTGTGCTACCCAAATTGTACTACAGCCCAACTGAGCAAACATCAAAAAAGCCCCCAAGACAATTTTTCAGTGTCAGACCTCAAGCCACACTCCCTGTAACTGAAAATGAGGAAAAAGAGAAATAATCCTTTACCTCAACCCCACAGCTCCCCATCCAAGGTGTCCATGGTCAGGGTCCTAAATGAAAACCTAGAAAAATGTACCAATAATATGATTGATAATTCAATCAAATAATTAAAAGAAGATTTAAGGAAAGAGATAAGAGAACAATTTCAGGAGATTAGACACTACATATATAAAGAGTTAGACATTCTGAGAAGAGATGTAGCAGAGTTCTTAGAATTGAAGAATATTGTCAAATGAAAAACTTCATTGGAAGATATTAATACCAGAGTATTAAGTACAAAGTAGAACCTCAGCTCATGAAGAACAAACATCAGATAACAAATACAAGTAATACTGAGTAATATTGAGAACAAGGAGGACAGATAAGAAAAGAAAGCTGTGCATGATCAGAACTTCCATGTAGCATTTGACGAGATGAGAAGAAATAACTTGAGAGTAATTGGAATTGAAGAAAACATTGAACAACAAACAAGGGGCTTTAAGAATCTCCTAAGTGAAATTGCCAAGGAGAATTTTTCCCATAACAGAATTGATCCAGAAAATCAAATTCAAGATGATATAGGACACCAAACAGACTTAAAATGAGAAATTCACCAAGACATATTATTTATAAAATGAAAAACAGAGAAATTTTTAAAAGTATCCTAAAAGCAGCAAGGGAAAAACACCAAATCACATTCAGAGGCAGACCAATTAGGATCAATATGGATTTCCCCGATCAGACAATAAAGGCCAGGAGAGTATGGAACGTTATTTTCAAATTTTGATAGAAAGCAATTGTCAGCCAAAGATAATATATCCTGCAAAACTCAGTTTTAAATGTGACAGGGAAATTCAATACTTCAATGATAAATTCAAACTAGCAAAGTACATGAATATAAAGCCTGCACTACAGAAAATTCTCAAGGACATACTTCATTCAGAGGAACAAGGAAACAACTTCCAAAACCCTTAAACAAAAGAAAGACAATAATCACAAAAAAACATTAAAAGATATCCAATAGGGAGCAAAACACAGCAATAATCACAACATCAGGGACCCAGATTCCTATATCTAGTCTAACTCTGAACGTCAATGGACTCAATGCCCCAATCAAAAGACACAGATTGGCTTACTGGATCAAAACACAAAATCCAGCAATATGCTGCCTACAGGAGACACACCTCACGATCAAAAATAGACACAGAATGAAGGTGAAAAGTTGGAAAATGTGTACCAGGCTTGTAGCCCAAGAAAGCAAGCTGGCATTGTGATCCTTATGTCTGATAAAGTTAATTTTGACCAAAAACTAGTCAGAAAGGACAAAGAAGGTCACTATATCATGATAAAAGGAACAATTCAGCAAGAAGATATAATGATAGTTAACATTTACACCCCCAATTACAACCCTCCCAAATATAGAGAAAAAGTACTAAAGAACATAGAACCCCTCACCAATCTCATTAAAATAATACTGAGTGACTTTAAAACTCCATTATCAGCAGTAGAAAGATCATCAAAACAAAAAGTCACCAAAGATATCTCTAAACTAAACATCTCTATAAATCAACTGGACTTAACAGACATTTACAAAATATTCCATCCCAAATTGGCTGAGTTTACCTTCTTCTCAGCTGCTCATAGATCCTTCTCCAAAATAGACCACATCCTAGTCCACAAAGCTAACCTTAACAAATATTAAAAAAATTGATATAGTCCCATGTATCCTGTCAGACCACAATGGTATGATCTTAGCAATGAACAGCAAGAAAAACAATAGAAATTACTCAAATAGTTGGAAATTGAAAAATATTCTCTTAAATGAAGAATGGATGAAAGAGGTAATGAGAGCAGAAATCAAGAAATTCTAGGAAACAAATAAGAATGATGAAGCAATGTATCAAAATCTCTGGGATAGTATGAAAATATTCTTTTTTTTTTTAAAGAGAGAAGGACAGTGAGAGAGAGAGGGAGAGATACAGAGAGAATCAATTTTTATCGAGTTTTTCACATGGCTTTTGTTGTTCTGACACTTAGTTGTGCACATGGGTTGCTGGTGTTTGAACCCGTGTACTTGCGCATGCCGGGCAAGCGCTGTAACCACCGAGCCACCGCTCCAGACCCAAAAGTATTCTTAAGAGGTAAATTTATAGCACTGAGTGCCTTCAGCAAAAATCAGAAAAGAGCTCAAATAAATAGACTTATGCTCCGACTCAAATCCCTACAAAAAGAGGAATAATCTAATCCCAAACCAAATAGAAGACAGGAAATAACAAAGATAAGAGCTGAAATCAATGAAATTGAGAACAAAAAAGCAATACAAATTATTGACAAAGCAAATAATTGGATCTTTGAAAAAAATAAATAAGATCAACAGACCCTTTGCTAACCTCACCAAAAGGAAGAATGAAGTGAAGCAAATCAACAAAATCAAATACGAAAACAGAGATATCACCACTGACTCAATCAAAATCCAGAAAATTATCAGAACTTATTTTGAAAAATTATACTCTACCAAGTTTGATAATCTGGAAGAAATGGACAAATATCTTGCAAGATATGACATTTCCAAAAGAACACAGGAAGACATTGCAATTCTAAACAAACCAAACGCAGGTAACAAAGTCAAAACAGCAAAGGCCTTCCAAAAAAGAAAAGCCTAGGGCCTGACGGATTCTTGGCAGAATTCTACCAGACTTTTACAGAAGAATTAATATCAATCTTCTATAAGCTTTTCCATGAAATTGGAAGATAGGGAACTCCCCCAAATACATTTTATGAAGCCAATATAACAATGATACCAAAACCCAAGGGAAAAAAAACAAGAAAAAAAAAAACTACAGGGGCTGGAGCAGTGGCACCGTGGTTGCAGTGCTTGCCCAGCAAGTGCGAGTACACAAGTTCAATCCCCAGCACCATGTACACAATGAAGTCTTGAGGCGAAGAAAGCCATATGAAAAACTAAATAAAAAAATGGTTTCTCTCTTTCTTTCTCTCTCTGACACTCACTGTCCCTCTCTCTTAAAAAAAAAAAAAAAGAAAGAAAACTACAGACCAATTTCCCTGATAAACATAGATACAAAGGTCCTTAGTAAAAATTTAGCTGTCCAGATACAAAACACATCAAAAAGATAATACATCATGATCAAGTGGGCTTCATTCCAGGAAAGCAGGGCTGGTTCAACATACACAAATCAATAAATGTAATTCACCACTTAAACATAATTAAAAATAAAAATAATATAATCACTCAATTGATGCAGAAAAGACCTTTGCTAAAATTTAGCACCCATTTATGCTCAAAACTCTGGAGAAAATAGGCATCAAAGGAAGATACTTTTATTTTGTGAGAGCCATTTATGACAGACCCATAGACAACATTTTGCTTAATGGAGAAAGACTGAAAGCATTTCCACTGATTTCAGGAACAAGACAAAGATGTCCACTTTCACCACTCTTTTTCAATATAGTCCTTGAAACACTAGCCAGAGCTATCAGAGAAGAGAAAAGAATCAAAGGAATTTGAATATGAAAATAGGAAGTTAAGATGTCTCTGTTTGTTGATGATATGATCCTATACCTAAAAGACCCAATAAGCTTGACCAGAAGATTTATAAAATTTTCTATACTCTAGCAACAATTCCACAGAAGAAGAAATCAGGAATTCTGTCCCATTCACAATTTCCTCAAAAAGAATAAAATACTTGGGAATCAATCTAACAAAGGATAAAAAGGACCTCAACAATGAGAACTATTGAACATTAAAAAAGTAATTGCAGAAGACCTGAGTAGATGGAAAAACATTCCATGTTCTTGGTTAGGCAGAATCAATAGAATCAAAATGGCCATTCTACTGAAAGCCCTATACAGATTCAATGCAGTCCCCATCAAGATACCAATGACATTCTTCACGAATATAGAAAAAAAGCAATTCTCAAATTCATATGGAATAACTGCAGGCCCAGAATAGCCATAACATTACTAAGCAAGAAAGAGGAAGCAGGAGGTGTTACAATTCCTGACCAGAAATCATACTATAGGGCTATAGTAACAAAAACAGTATAGTATTGGTATCAAAACAAAAATGAAGACCAATGGAACAGATTAGAAGATACTGAGACTAACCCTCAAATCTTTAACCATCTGATATTTGATAAAGGGGGCAAAAGTATAGTGTGGAAGAATAACAGCCTGTTGAACAAATGGTGCTGGACAAACTGGACAGCCATATACAGACAACTGAAATTGGTTCTTACCTCTCACCCTGCAGAAGAATCAAATCGAAATGGTTCAAGGATCTGGAAATTAAACCAGCAACTATACAATTGCTTGAAGCAAAAATAGCATCAACACTCCACGACATATGTGTTGGCACTCCCTTCCTTAACAAGACTCCCATAGCACAATAATTAAAGCCAAGAATAAATGAATGGGATGCAATTAAACTAAAAAGCATCTGCCCAACTAAAGAATTGGTCAAGAGTGTCAAGAGAGAACCTAAAGAATGGGAGAAAATTTTTGCCTGCTACACCTTGGAAAGAGGGCTAATATCCAGAATATACAAAGAACTAAAAATCTGAACACCAAAACCACAAATAATCCAATCAATAAATGGGCTAGGGACCTAAATAGTAATTTCTCAATGGAGGAAGTCCAAACCCCCATAAATATATGAAAAAATGCACTACATCACTAGCAATCAGAGAAATGCAAGTCAAAACTTCACTGAGATTCCACCTCACTCCTGTCAGAGTGGCACAAGTGAAGAAAACAAACAATTACAGATGCTGGTGGGGTTGTGGGAAGAGAGGAACACTTTCACACTGCCACACTATTGGTGGGATTGTAAGCTTGTATAGCCACTTCTGGGTATTATCCCTGAAGAGCTAGAATCAGCGTATTACAGAGATACAGCTTCATTAATGTTTATAGCAGCTCAATTTACTATAGCTGAACTATGGAATCAACTCAGATGTCCCTCACTAGATGAGTGGATTCAAAAAAAGTGGAACATATATGCAATGGAATTCTACTTGACTATTAGAGAAAATGATATCATGACATTTGCAGCCAAATGGATGGAAAAGGAAAAAATTATGCTGAGTGAAATATCCCAAACTCAGAGACTCAAGGGCTGAATGTTTTCTCTTATATGTTGAAGCTAGAATACAATTGGAAACAGACTGAAAGTTGACTAAGCTAATACTAACCTCAATATGGGTGGATTTTTACATGAACAGTGGGATCCTTGCCTGTATTGGGGGATGTAGGGACGGGGGCTAGGAGGTTGGATAGGAATAAGAGAGATATCATGGCAGCTGGAGGAAGGAAGTAGGGGGGTTATCAACCAGAGGGGAACCTTACACTTCCATGAGAAGCCCAACTAACATGGGGGAAAAGTAGGGGAAACATGGGATTGGGGGCAACCCAAAGGAGGGAAATCATGAACTGGCATCAGCCTTGGCTTTCTCTGTCATTATGCATGTGATCATGATTATGTGGCAATGATTCCCTCCTATATGTATGACTATGAATTAAAAAAATGATTAGATTAGAAAATTCATGGAAAGTACTTAGCACGGAGTACCTAGATCATTCTCAGTGGTTTATAAATTGTACCTTTTTCTATTGTGGCAAGATGGTCCTGGGAAACTTTTTTTTTTTGGTCTGAAATTTCTTTCATATAAGTTGATTTATAATTCCTAGGAAGAGTGAATATAAATAAAACTTTGGAGACTTTTGAATTTGAGCAATGTTGCCAAGGATAAGCAACTAAATTAGCTTTAATATAAGCTAAATTGTCTCCAATGAGCTTTACTATATATATGGTGTAAATAAAATACTTATGATATAAAGAAAAGAATTATGAAAATAGTTTTTTCTAAATAGAGAGGAACAGTGAGAGAGAGAGAGAGAGAGAGAGAATCAATTTTCATTTAGTTTTTCAAGTAGATTTTATTGCTTAGACACTTAGTTGTGTATGTGGTGTTGAGGTTTGAACTCGTTTACTCGTGCATGCTAGGCAAGTGCCGTAATCGCCAAGCCACCATTCCAGCCCTATGAAAATAATTTTGACATAATAACTGATAGACAATAACAATGTTAAATGGTATTTTATTATTAAAATTTCCAATGGCACTTTTTTCAGAAATTATCTGAACAGAAGTACAAATCATAAGAAGGAACCTAAAAGAACACACTGGTTTCTCTGAAATACACTGTTATAAAAGAATAAATAAATTAATATATCCATGCTTTCTTTTAGGATATAGTTACTAAATATCTTCTATATTCCAGACATTCTAGTAGGTGCTGAGTATGCAGAGGTGGTAAGTGGACACATATCTGTCCTAATGGAGTTTACAGTTTGATGAGGATGGCCTGTAAGTACCACTTGGAGTAAGGACAATGGAGGGAATATAAATTTGGGATAATCATAAAAAGCAATGGATAGGGTTGACAAGTTATTAAAATATAAAGATTTTTAGAGTAATTCCCTCTGAGACTGATTTGGCACAAAAGTGCTAGTGATTGAACCCAGGGTCTTGCACATCCTAAGCTTGTTCTCTATCACTGAGCAATACCCATAGCATCAGAAAAATTTATATTGAAATCCAATGTATTGGAAGGATCCAGCCATTAATGTGTGTCTCATTATTTAATATGTGAATATGATGTATGTGGTGTGTATAGTCAGGGTTTGTATGTGGAGTCAGAATTTACAGAACATATGGAAGTGTTTACATTTTATTAAAAGTATAATGGACAAATCAGAGCGAAAGTTTTCAATACAGTATTTTGCATAAATCAAACAAATGCCCTTGGAATATTGGAAATTACCCACAGAGATTGTATCAAAAGAAAAAGAATAAAATCCAGAATCAAGGTCAGGGCACCTCCCACATCTAGAGATGAAGTAGTGAAGAGCAAAGCAGGATAGGCTGACATGAATTGCCAGAGAAAGTATAGGAAAAGAAAAAAGAGTATAGTATTAGAGATATTTCAGAAATGGTTGTTTTAAGAGGCAAAAATGTCTCAAATTTTTGATTGCTACTTAGAAGTTGTAACATGAGGGCAGAATTGATGAGGGCAGAGGAGTAAGAGATTAAAGCCAAATTGGAATGGGAAGTGCATGGATGGAGAAAACTGTGGAACATTAGGAAGGTGGGGTTGAGGCCTTATAAGGAATAAAGAGCTTGTTTTGATTTGTATAATTTTACTTTAAAAGGGATGCTAATTTAGAGTCTAGTAGGCATAAACAGAGTGTGAGAGATTTATGTTCAAAGAGGAGAGTATTAAGTGGAAATCTAAGAGATGATTTGGAATCCATTGTTTGATGAGCACATGGGTTACATAAATCTTTTTTCATGAGATAATGTCATAGATGCTCCAGTAGTAAAAAGCGAATGTGTTCAAGTTATGAAGAACACCCTACAGATTGCCTTATAAAGAGAGGTTTGCATTTTGCAAAATGTGCAATTTAAGATTAGCTAGCCCTGGTCATAAAACTCAAACTCCTATAATAAGTACATTCTGATATGCAAGTCTCAATTTTAGAAAAAAAATATATCCAAACTGTCCTTTGTGCTTACTGAGGTAAGTTTGTGAAATATATTTTAGCAATTCTTTAGGGATCACTTATTCGGTTATAATAGCCCACTAGAACTAATCATTAAAATATCCTTTTGGTGTCGAATGGAGCAGGTGAGTTTACTCCAATATGTATTCATAAGGTTTGCACTGTTTTAAGGGATACATGCATATCTATTTCAATAAAATATTTTCAATTACTTAATGGGGTAAATAATATTAAATTCTACAAGAACTAAAAAACCTTAGCAATATGATTTTCTATGTAACTTTCTTTTGATTCTTGAGATATTGCAAAGAATTATTTACAGAAGCATATTTATTTGATATATTTTTAAATTTTATTCCTCTAGACATTAGAATACCATTTATTTTGCCTCTGAATTTTTTTTCTTTTAGCAGTGTGTTATAGTTGTTGGAGCTAAAAAGAGTTAGCATGGCCAATTACAGACCCCTAGATGTTTATATTTATTTTTTAAAAGTAACCTGAGTGAAATATGTATACGCACAGATACAATTGGGCCAGATAATGTAGTGTGTATGTTCAGTTTATGTTTAAAAGAGCATTCTTTTATTTTCTTGACTTTCTTAGGGATTATAGTTGTTTTCCTTATCAACTCATTTTTTTCTCTGAAAAGTATTTGGTTTTAGAAAGTTATCTTTTATTTGAAATAAATATTTTATAAATACGTATTTTGACAAGATTTGATAAATGTATCATAATGTATTTGTTAGCTACTTTGAAATCTAGAAAAATCATCAGGGTTTTTGTAATAATATACAAGTTATCAAGTTATAAAATATAGATACTTCACATACTTTTGAGTGATATTGGAAAGTTATATAAATGTGTGTTCTAGATGAAATTCTTAAAAACTTTCTTTTAAATTCTTAAAACTTTGTTAGACAGATACATAATTAGAAATCTAATAAAGTGAGACCTGATCTAATTTATATTTCCTAACTTTTACTAAGTGGGTGTTATAATTACAGGGCAACAATAAATTCCTTTCTTGTTAGGTTTTTGTTCCCAGATAAATTAGCTGACAAGTTTGAATTTAATGAAGGTAGTTAAACTATATTAAAAATATCCACCATACTAGAATTGATTTGAAGGTAAGAGAATATATTTTCAAATATTCTATAGTCATGAAAATAATGTAAGACAAGCTGGGTATGGTTGCCCATACCTGTAATACCAGTGACTTCAGAGGCTGAGGCAGGAGGATCAAAAGTTTGAGGCCAGCCTAAACATCTTAGCAAGACCCTATTTCAAAGTTAAAAAAAAAAAAAAGTAGGAAGGGTTGGAGATGTGGCTGAGGAGTAAAGTGTCCTTAGTTTCCAAAAAACAAAACAAAACAAAAAAGAATAGATGATTGTTCCCTTGAGGATAAGAGATTCTGTGAAACAATATGTAGCCTTTTGACTTGCTGCTTAGTATGATATTCTTATTTACTTCTGATGGTACCTTGGGTCAGCAGAACAGAGGCTAACCTGTTTCAGAACAGGGAAGATAGTGTCACCATCATAATCGGTGGTGGGAGTCTTTGGTGGCAATCCTCTATGTGCTCACTTCTGGTTTAAACAATACCAAAGTGTGTTTGGGCCCTATGTCAAAATGAGGTAAAGGCATCTGGGCTTAAAAAGGAACTTTACAATACAATTCAAAACTCAAGTGAAAGATTC
>PVKS010041322.1:0-16085 GCA_004027875.1 Aplodontia rufa
AGGTGAAAGAATTATTGAACATATATCCACAACAGCACAAAAGAGATCATAGGTTTTGGTTTTTTAAAAAATTGGCAGAATTTGCTTTAAAATTTACAATTCTATCTCTATATCTATCTCTCTACCTAGCTACAGAAAATTTATATACCATAAAACTTAATTTCGTTTTTTGGGAGGTACTGGGGAAGGAACCCAGGGGTGCTTCACCACTGAGCTACATTCCTAGTCCTTTTTTGATTTTTTTTACTTTGAGACAGGACCTTGCTAAGTTGCTGAGAATGGCCTCACACTTTTAGTTACTGGGATTACAGGCATGTGCCACTATACCCAGCTTAAAACTTGGCACATAATTGAGTGATTCTTTTCTTTTCTGATGCTGGAGATGGACCCAAGGCCTCATGGGTGCTAGGCAAACACTCCATCACTGAGCCACATCCCAGCCTTCACAGATTTTTTAGTATATTTGTAATGTTGTACAACCATCATCACTAACTCCAGAAATATTTTTTGTAGTGCTAGAGATTGTACATACTAGGCAAGCACTTTATCACTGAGTTTTACCCCCAGATCCCAGAACATATTTATTACCCTCAAAAGAACCTCAATCACTTCATACCCACTACTCAACCCCTGACAACCACTACTCTACTTTCTGTCTCCATTGATTTATCTATTCTGGACATTACATGTAAATAGAATAATACAGTAATAAGTAATGCTTTTTGTGTCTGGCTTCTTTTAATCAGCATGTTTTTAAAGATACATTCACTTATAGAATATATTCATACTTTGTTCCTTTCTATGGCCAAGTCATATTCCTTTGCATAGATATACTACATTTAATCCATTCTTCTGATGGACAGCAGGATTATTTCTACTTTTTGACTATTATGAATAATGCTATTAAAAACATTCTAAGTTTTTTTTTCTTTTTTAAAAGAGAGACAGGGAGAGAGAGGAAAGAGAATCAACTTTATTTTTTCATCTGGCCTTTGTTTCTCCGACACAGTTGTGTATGTGGTTCTGGGATTTAAATCCAGGTCCTTGTGTATGCCAGGCAAATGCTCCAACCATCGAGCCACCACTCCAGCCCACATTCCAAATTTTTGAGTGAATTTATTTTCAATTCTCTTGCATATAGAAGCGGAAATGCTGGGTTATGAGGTTTTTCTACATTTAGCTTTTTGAGGAACTGCCAACCTATTTCCTATAGTGGATGGATGCACTGGTTTGTATGTATGAATATGTGTGGATGGCACTGGGGATTGAAGTCAGGGGTGCTCAACTACCAGGCTATATCTCCAGCCCTTTTTCTTTTTCTTTATTTTTAACTCGCTTTTTTTTTCAGGGCTGAGGTCCGAACTCAGGGCCTTGTGCATGCTAGGCAAGTGCTCTGCCACTGAGCTAAATCCCCAACCCCATCCAGCCCTTTTTCAACATAATTTTGGGACAGGGTTTCACTAAGTTGCTAAAGCTGGCCCTGAACTTGCTACCCTCTTGCCTTAGTCTCCCAAGGTGCTGGGATTACAGGCATTAGTAACCATATCTCATTAATACATTTACAAAAAACTCCCTTACCAGCAAATCATGAGGGTCAATTTCTTCAAGTTCTTGACAACACTATTTGGTTGTGGACATTTTAGGGGATAGGAAATGATAGCTCACTGAGGTTTTGAGGACCATTTATTTCCCTGATAGCTTACTGAAAAGAGGAGGCTTTTATTAAGACTTTCATATGCTACTCCACAAGGAACATTAGATGGGCAGATTTAAATAATTTGTGTATACTGCACATTTCCTTCTTTTTTTTTTTTTTTTAAGAGAGACAGAGGCTGCAGTGTTGGCTCAGTGGTTACAGTGCTTGCCTTGAATGTGCGAGGACTGGGGTTCAAACCCCAGCACCACAGAAACAACTGTCAGAGCAATGTAAACCAGATGAAAAACTAAATAAAATTGATTCTTTCTCCCACTATCTTTCTCTCTCAAAAAAAAAAAAAAAAGAGAGAAAGAGAGAGAATCAGTTTTATTTAGTTTTTCATCTGTCCTTCGTTATTTCGACACTTCGTTTTGTACATGGTGCTGGGGTTCGAACCTGCATCCTTGCACATGCCAAGTAAGCTCTGCAACTGCTGAGCCAATGCTTCAGCCTCTCCACATTTCTTAAAAAACATGTATGTTGTTCTTCCTCCCTTTTGCTACTCTTGAAAGAGGGAAGGGTATTAAGAGGGGTACAGAATGCTGGGAGCTGTGGCGCATGGTTGTGATCCCAGTGGCTCAGGAGGCTGAAGTAGTAGTATCACAAGTCCACGGCCAGCCTCAGAAACTTAGTAATGCTCTAGCTAACTTAGTGAGATTGTTTCAAAATAAAAAATACAGGGCTGGAGTGGTAGTTCCAACAAGCGCTTGCTTGGCGTATACAAGGACCTGGGTTCAAACCCCAGCAGCACATATATAGCTAAGTGTCAGAGAAACGAAGGCCAGATGAAAAAAATAAATGAAATTGATACTTTCACTCTCTCTAGGGCTGGAGCGGTGGCTCAGCAGTTGTGGTACCTGCCTGGTAAGTGCAAGGATGCAGGTTTGAACCCCAGCACCACATATGCAACTAAGTGTTGGAGCAAAGAAAACCAGATGATTGATTCCCTCTCTCTCTCAAAAAAGTAAATTAATAAAAAGTACAAAGGGCTGGGGGTATGACTCAATGGTTAACAGCTGCTGGGTTTAATTCCCCATTGGAAAAAAGAGGGGCACAGCAAACTAAGCATCAACTTTAGGCTGGGGGCAAAAGCTTGAGGAGTATGTCCAAGTTTAAGCAGAGTAAGAAAGGATCCATAAGCAATATGGCTTCACACAACATATTAGGATATGAGTGGGCAGCTGTGGATAAGGGGATCAGAGCCTGAGCAGAGAGTGGAGGGTGTCCACATGATGAAATCCAATATGGGCTTCATAATCCATGCAGGGTAAGAAGGTGTCCATGCAAGCGGAGGAGTGTGGCCTGGCATGAAGTGTCTGAACCCAAGAGGGCGAAGTGTAGATCATGCTGAGAGAGACAGAAGCAGCAGTGTGGGATTGATTAATGTCAGGGGATTGAGTAAATATATAAACCATAACAGAAATTAGGTTTCTCACTATCATAAAAGGGAGTTACAAATCTGGAAAAGAAGGAAACTAGCTGGAATGAAGTAATGTTAGATTAGAATTAGGAATTATCAGTGGAAAAATGGAAATAGCTTTCAACAGATGCAGAAATAAGTGTAAATATGTATGACGTGTTATTTTGCACACACCTTTATATACAAATATGTGTATGTGTGGATGTATATACACATGTTATGTATGTGTGTGTATACGTATACATACATATTTTCATATATTCTTCTCAAGCTGTTTGCTGGCACCCTGGAGCAGCAATGCCTCAATGGCAATGAGGACATTTGGCATCCAGATATTGATTTCTAAATTTCTATCTTCACTAAATGGGATCAGGACTCCTTGAAGAAATAGGATAAAGAAAATATGATAACTCTGGAATATCATGAGACAGAAATCAAGTAAGTGCTCAAAGATTTTAGGGAAATGTTAAAAAGTCATAGGAGTTGGGGCTGGAGCAGTGGCTTAGCGGTTACGGTGCTTGCCTGGCATGCATGAGTATGCGAGTTCACACCCCCGCACCACGTACCCCACTAAGTCTTGGAGCAACCAAAGCCACATGAAAAAACAAAATTGATTCTCTCTCTCACTGTCCCTCTCTCTTAAAAAAAAAAAAAGGTCATCGGAGTTGGGTATGGTGGCATGCATCTATAATTCCAGTGACTTGGGAGGCTGAGGCAAGAGGATCCCAAGTTTGAGGTCAGTCTCAGTAATTTTTTTTTTTTTTTTTTTTAAAGAGAGAAACAACTTTATTTAGTTTTTCACATGGCCTTAGTTGCTCCAACACTTAGTTGTGTACGTGGTGCTGGGGTTTGAACCCTGGTCCTCGTGCTTGCCAGGCAAGCACCGAAACCGCTGAGCCACCGCTCCAGCCCCGTAATTTTTTTTTTTTTAAAGAGAGAAGGACAGCGAGAGAGTGAGAGTGAGAGAGAGAGAGAATCAATTTTTATTGAGTTTTTCACATGGATTTCACTGCTCTGACCCTTAGTTGTGTACATGGGTGCTGGGATTTGCATCTGTGTACTTGCGCATGCCAGGCAAGCGCCGTAACCACCGAGCCATCACTCTAGCCCCCCAGTCTCAGTAATTTAATGAGTTGATTAGTGAGACCCTGTTTCAAAGTTAAAAATAAAAAGGGCTGGAGATGTGGCTCAATGGTAAACTACCCCTGGGTTCAACTCCCAGTACCAGGAAAAAAACAAAAACAAAAAAGAACATAAATCAAACAAGTGGATAGGATGTAGCTCAAGGTAGACTGCTTGCTTAACATTTGTGAATCACTAGCACTGGGAAAAAAACAAACACGAAAAACTCAATACTGATGAAACACAAGATGCTCTCAGATAGCATTACTTAACATCTTAGAAAATACCAATACTTCACAGTGTAATTTAATTTCCCAGCTAAATTCCTAGTGTATGAATTAAATGCAAGTAAAATTAGAATCTAAGTAGTGCTTTTTTTTTTTTTTAAGATAGAGGAACAGTGAGTGAGAGAGACAGAATCAATTTTGTTTAGTTTTTCACGTGGCTTTGGTTGCTCAGACACTTCCTTGTGTACATGGTGCTGGCGCTTGAACCTGTGTAGTCGCAAGTGCCGTAAAAGCCAAGCCACAGCTCCAGCCCCCCTAAGCAGCGCTCTTTTAATGAACACATTGGTTCTGAAGCTTAGATGGTTGAGAAATCTGTAAAAATCACCAAGAACTCATTGAAAAAGAAGACATAGAAGAGGTACTTATTAAAATGTACTACTAAAATAAAAAATATGAAGTCAGTCATGGAGGCACACATTTGTAATCCTAACAACCTGGGAGGCTAAGGCAGGAAGACAGCAAGTTTGAGGACAGAGTGGGCAACACAGTCAGACCTATTTCAAAATAAAAAAATAAAATGGTTGAGGATGAAGCTCAGCAGTACAATGGCCCTGGGATCAATCCTAGCATGGCTTAAAAGATAAAAGTGGGGAGGTAATTACAGAGAAACTGAAAAAAATTGATGGAACAAAATATAGCATTCAGAAAAGGCCTAACATATGAGAACTTCATTAATAATAGAATTGATATTTCAAATTACTGGAAAAGAATGGAGCATTTAATAAAAGATATTAAGAATATTTATATGTGGAGGCTGGAGTGGTGGTTCAGAGATTATGTTTGCCTGGCCTGGGCAAGCACCTCATACACAAAGAAGTGTTGGAGCAAGGAAAGTCACATGAAAAACTAAATAAAATTGCTTCTCTCCTTCTCTCTCACTGTCCCTTTCTTAAAAAAAAAAAAGAACATTAACATGTGGAGGTATTTAATAAATCTGTACACATCATGGAATAAACAAATTCCAACAATTTGGCAAAATACTGGCAATTATTAAAGTTGAGCAATAGAAGTTTATTATGCCATGCTTTCTATTTCTGTGTCTGTTGGGGAAAAGAATAGATGTTAGGGTTAAGGGTGAGTTTTACAAACTGCTTAAAGAACAGAGTTAGTCTGGACTTTACACAGGATATTGTTAAGACTGCTCAACAACAGTCCAAGAATATTTATCAAGATTCCATGTTAGGGCAATTTCTGGGAAAATCCTTAACTTTAACTCTAAAATCTTCTGCTTATTAAATTTTCTGTTAGGAATGTCTTACCACAATTTTACAAACTAACAAAACTCAAAACCTTTTGTTCCACAATGCTGAAATGGATCACTGGCAAGTTCTTGTTTCATAATAAACAAACCTAAAAATTGCCTAAAAAAGAACCTTACAATAAAATGCAAGTAAGATCTCTGGACTAAAATAAGTGATTTCCAACTTAAGAATCAGGAAAAAGGGCTGGAGTGGCAATCATGGTGCTTGCCTGGTATGCATGAGGATGCAGGTTAGAACCCCAGCACCACGTAGCACCATGTACACAGTGGAGTGTCAGAGCAACAAAAGTCACATGAAAAACCAAATAAAAGTGATTCTTTTTCTCTCACTGTCCCTCTCTTTAAAAAAAAAAGGGGGGGGTTGCTGGAATGGTGGTTCAGCAGTTAAAACACATTCCTGCCATGCACAGGGACTCAGGTTCAAACCCCAGCAAGACGTACACAACTAAATGTCAGAGAAACAAAAGCCAGATGAAAAATCTAAATAAAATTGATTCTCTCTTCCTCTCACTTTCTCCCTTAAAAAAAAAAAAAAAAAAAAAAGAATCAGGAAAAAAAAAAACTATTTTTTTTTTTAAAGAAAAAGAGTTTAGGGCTGGAGCAGTGGCTCAGGATTAATTGCAGGGGTTGGGGATTTAGCCTGGCGCTCAGGAGTATGTGAGTTCAAACCCCAGCACCATGTACACAACTCAGTGTCTGAGGAATGAAACTCACATGAAAAACTAAATAAAGATTGCTTCTCTCTTTCCTCTCTCCCTCACTGTCCCCTCTTTCTAAAAAAAAAAAAAAACAAAGAAAACAAGAAAGAAAGAAAAAAAGAAAAAGAAAAAAGAAAAAGAAAAAGAGTTTAAACCTTGGTCCTTGTGCATGACAGACGAGTGCTCTACTGCTGAGTCACCTCTCCAGACCAAGAAATAGCAAAAATTTTTATTAAATTTTGAGAAAGAACTCTGCCTCTCAGAGCACTATTATTATGTAAGAATAGTTTTTCAATTTTCTCCACATTTTATTGGTGCATTATAATTTAAATATTGATGGGGTTTATTGTTACATATTTGTACATACACGCTATATAATGATATAATTTATATTATAACACTATAACGATATCGTTCAGCAGCATTTCCCTCAGCTTCTCAAATTTCAAATAAAAGCAACTCCATTTTTTTTTTTAAGAAGGTGGGGAGAGAGAGGGAAGCAATCTTTTATTTAATTTTTCATATGACTTTCATTCCTGGGACACTTGAACGTGTATGTGGTGCTAAGGTTTGAACTTGAGTACTCACGCATGCCAGACAAGCACCATAACCGCCTGCAACTCCATATTCTAAGATTACCTTACAAAACTAAAATCTGACAAAGAGATTATTTTTTTTACTGTTTTGCAGTAAACTATTTTTTTTTAAAGGAAAGAGGGGACAAGAAGATAGAAAGAGAAAAGTAATTTTTATTTAGTTTTTCATGTGACTTTCATTCCTCAGACACTTCATTGTGTACATGGTGCTGGGGTTTGAATTCTCGTACATGTGCACGCCAGGAAAGCACTGTAACTGCTGAGCTACCGCTCAAACCCAGTAAATAATTTTTTAAACAAAATTTTTTCATTACAGCTTTACATATTGAAAGGGTTTATTGTTACACTATGAAGAGATTTTTTAAAAAAAAAAGAGAGAGAAGGACAGCGTGCTAGAAAGAGAGAGAGAGAGAGAATCAATTTTTTTTTTTTTTAAAGAGAGAGGGACAGTGAGAGAGACAGAGAAAGAGAGAAACAACTTTATTTTAGTTTTTCACATGGCCTTCGTTACTCCAACACATAGTTGTGTATGTGGTGCTGGGGTTTGAACCCGGGTCCTTGTGCTTGCCAGGCAAGCACCGAAACCGCTGAGCCACCGCTCCAGCCCCGAGAATCAATTTTTATTGAGTTTTTCACATGGCTTTTGTTGCTCTGACACTTAGTTGTATACGTGGTGCTGGGGTTTGAACCTGTGTATGCGTGCATGCCGGGTAAGCACCGTAACCACAGAGCTACCGCTCCAGCCCAGAAGAAACATTCTAAAAAGGATAACAAAGATAATTTTCTTTCCCCTGGTAGTACTGTGGCTTGAACGCCACTAAGCTGAGCTATACCCTGGCCCTTTTTATTTTTTCCTTTGAGACAGGGTGTCACTACACTGGTCTCAAATTTGTGATATTTCTGCCTTACCCTGCCAAGTATGTGGGATTATAGGCAGGTGTTACTACATTGGGATTGAAGGACTGACTTTAATTGTAAAAAAACACATATATGTTAGCTGAGTGCAGTGGCACAAGCCTGTAATCCCAGTGACTTGGGAAACTAAGGCAGGAGATTTGCAAGTTCAAGGCTAGACTCAGCAATTTAGCAAGGTCCTTTGCAACTAAGACCCTGTCTCAAAATAAAAAATAAAAAAAGGGCTAGGGATATAGCTGAGTGGAAAAGCACTCCTTGGTTAATTTCCCAGTACTAAATTAAAAAAAATATTCACCACAATCTTCAAAAGTATCAAGATTATGAACAACAAAGATTAAGGAATTATCCCAGTTTAAAGTGGACAGACATGGCAATTTAATGGAATGGGGAATCCTGCATTTGATATTGAGCCAGAAAAAGGATATCACTAGGTCAATTGAGGAATTTAAATTAACATGTTGTGTCAATGCTAATTTCTCAATTTTGATAATTGCATTATTGAAAAGTAATATGCTAAGACTTGGAGAAGGTAGAATGTACATGAATTCTTTGTCCATGATTTCAAATGAAAACACATAATTAAGAATATATTTTTAAAAGACATAGATAGAAAAGCATAATAAAATAAGTATTTCACTGGTGTGGTGGTGCACACCTATAATCCCAGCAACTAGAGCTGAGGCAGGAGGATAACAAGTTTTAGTTCCCAGGGGTTCAATACAGTACCCTACCCACACATATGTTTTTCTTCTATTCCTTTCTTTTAACTACTAACTTTCCCTTCCCAGGGGACTTGGCTATTTGGTCTTTAACTGTGTACTTTAATTTTTTTTAAAAAAGAGAGAGCGAAAGGGACAGTGAGAGAGAATCAATTTTATTTAGTTTTCCACGTGGCTTTCATTGCCCCGACACTTTATTGTGTGCATGGTGCTGGGTTTTGAACCTGCATCCTTGTGCATGCCAGGCAAATGCTGCAACCACTGAGCCACTGCTTTTTTTTTTCATTCAATTTTTACTGGATTTTTCACATGGCTTTTGTTGCTCTGAGACTTCGTAGTGTATGTGGTGCTGGGGTCTGAACGCGCATACTTGCACATGCCAGGCAAGTGCTGTAACTGCTGAGCCACCACTCCAGCCCCTGTACATTTAAACTTTAAAGGGAAAATTAAAGTCAATGAATATTTTTAAATTATAAATGTCCCAAATTGAATGTATTAATATTTAACTTGTGATCAATTATTATTATTATTATTATTTTTCAAGAGAGGGACAGTGAGAGAGAGAGAGAAAGAGAGAAAGACAGAATCAACTTTATTTAGCTTTTCATGTGGCTTTTGTTGTTCAGACACTTTGCTTCGTACGTGGTGCTGGGGTTTGAACCTGTGGTCTTGTGTGTGCTGGGCAAGTGCCTTAACTACTGAGCTACTGCTCCAGCCCCCTGATCAATTATTTAATGTCAAAAATATCATGAAAGGGCCTAGAGCAGTGGCTTGGCAGCAGAGTGCTTGGCTGGCAAGCGTGATTACCCAGGTTTGAACCCCAGCACCATATACACAACTAAGTGCTGGAAGAACTAAGACTAGATGAAAAAAATAAAAAAAATTGATTCTCTCTTTCTCTCTCACTTTCTCTCTTTAACAAAACAAAATTAATTGTTCTATATACTTAAGTGCACTAATAAATAGTATATTTTATGGTTTTAAATCAATTTCCTTCCTTAACAGGACATCAGTTTCCCCTGGTCTCTAATTTAAGCAGAAACTATTTTTCAACTTTAAGTTCACAATTGGTTGTTTGGAACCCAAACTCATCTCCCCACAGAAATTCTAAATGGTAGTCAGTTTTCCTGCTTAGCTTAGGAGCCAATTTAACCTATAGTGCACACAATAGTCAGTTACAATATAATACATATCAATTAGAACCAAATTCTCATTGACAAAAATGTTACCAAGGATAAAATATTTGTAGTGCTCCAATGTGAGAAGTTAGACACATATCTTTTTTTCTTCAATCTCCTTTTCCCAACCACTCAAGATTATCTAGAAAAAAGTTAAGTATTCTTAACTTCCCAATCCCAAATCTTGGCATGGTTGGTAGTGTGCTATGCTGAGTGGCATCGGCAGTACTAGTATAGTTATGTAACTCTTCACTCTGCTGAATGCTAAAGAGTGAGAACAGGTAGAATTCTCTGTGAAGAGACAGTTCTGGGGGATGGAGAGGTGGCTCAGCGGTTGGAGCACTTGCCTGGCATATGCAATGACCCAGGTCTTAATCCCAGCACCACATACATAACTAAGTGTCAGAAAAACAAAAACCAGATGAAAAAAATAAAATAAAATTGACTCCCTCTTTAAAAAAAAACCACAACACAAAAAACCCCCCCAAGAAAGTTCATGTATCTGTATATATATGGTAAATTCATATATATTCACAAATCCCTCTCCAATACACTTTTCTGCTCTATCAATGTCAGGCTTGGGGGCCAGAGTGGTGGCTCAGCAGTTACAGGACTTGCCTCGCACACACAAGGACACAAGTTCAAACCCCAGCACCCATACACAACTGTCAGAGCAATGAAAACCACATGAAAAACTAAATAAAAATGATTCTCTCTTTTTTTCTCTCTCTCTCTCACTGTCCCTCTCTCTCTATTTAAAAAAAAGGGGGGGGCGGCTAGAGAGGTGGCTCAGGGGTTACAGCATTTGCCTGGCATGCACAGAGATCTGAGTTCAAACCCTGGCACCAAGTACACAACAAAGTGTCGGAGCAACAAAGGCCACATGAAAAACTAAAATAAAACTGATTCTATCTCTCTTCCTCTTACTGTCCCTCACTCTTTAAAAAAAAAAAGCTAGTCTTGGACATGGAACTTACTTTAGACAACGGAACATAAGTGAATCTGAGATATATACTACCCATCTAAGCAGAGTTTTTTTTGTTTTTGTTTTGAGATGGAGTCTTGCTATGTTGCCTAGCCTGGTATTGAATTCTAGGACACAAGCGATCCTCCCACTTCACTTTTCCAAGTGCTGAAACTATAGATACATGCCACCATGCTTAGTTCCAAGGAGAGCTTTAAAATCACTTAATCTGACACCTTTTGTACACCTGCCTTCATCCTTAGATAAAGAAAAAGCCACTGAAATTTGAAAGCTGTTGGTGGTATAAAAGCAGGATGATTTAAGAATTTATATTCATCTAATTCATCTGTCTGGTAACTAAAGACCTTATATCTCATCAACAGGTACTACAGTGGTATCGGAAACAGTGACCAAAGCTAGAAAGGGCAGAGATATATGCAGTCCTGAACTCTATAAAGAATTACATAAAATGTTTTCTATAGTACCCTTATCTCTTGGCTGAATTTCTTTAATAGCCTTTTTATTGCTTCCTACTCCTATCCCCTAACCTGGTTTTCACACAATAACCTTGTTATTCTCCTGTCACATCCTAAGGGGTCTTACAGGCCATAGTGTGGAATGTGGGTTTCATGGTGAAAACAAAATCTAAAAGAAATACAACATCAACATGTAAATAAAAACAGGGTGGAGTCAGTTACCAGAGTCAAGTAATTGTCTAATTCTTTTGAGTCTTAAGTAAATTACTATAGTATAAAATAATATTTAATGTCTAAAACAGCACTGACATAAAAATTGTCTTAATATACTGACCTTTTAGTGACAATGAAGAATATAACCCATTTAAAAAATGTTTCTCGGGGCTGGAGTGGTGGCTCAGCGGTTACAGTGCCTGCCTGGCATGCGTGAGTACACGAGTTCAAACCCCAGCGCCATGTACAAAATGAAGTCTCGGAGCAATGAAGGCCACATGAAAAACTAAATAAAAATTCATTCTGTCTTTCTCTCTCTTACTGTCCCTCTCTTTAAAAAAAAATATACATATATATTTCTCATGCTGGGGGTGTAGCTCAGTGGTAACACTTGCCTATCATGCTGAAGGCCCTGAATTTGATCCCCAACACAGTAAACAAAACAACACATAGCTATTTAAGACAGCTAAAATTTCACTAAAATTTGGGGAATATTCAAAAGATATTCAGGAGACATTCTCCAGTGGCTCTGAGTAGTCTAATGAAAAACAGTATTACCTGACTATAGACCATTTTCATGTATTCTAAGTTCAATTCAGTTATTTTTTCTCAGTGTCTCCAATGTGGAAGATTTACAGGGTATATAAGCACAGGATATTTCATAGAGTACATAAGTAATTACATGGTTTGGTTCCTATTTGCAATGATATTGCAATCTAGAAGATTCAGACATACAAATACTTAGAATGCCAGGAATCCTCCTCTTTACTAGTAACAGAACAGATTATATTCTACAATGAACAGGCATGGGGCTGGTTATAGTGTGCAATATTCCAAAGAAGAAATGCCCCTGAGCATAGAACTTGTTAACTTTCAACATCTGTGAAAGAGAATGCACCTGTTTCTAAGTCATGATATTCCACATAAATGAACAAGGAGTGACAGGATTAAGTGCCCAAACAATGAAAGGGCTCTGAAACAACACCCCTTATCATATTGTTACTTTTTATGCATTTATGATTGTACAATAGCTCAACTCCTTAATAAAAAAACTTAAAAAAAAAAAAAATCAAACAACTCCCGTTACAGCCAGTTTCTTCTTAGGTGATTCCTAAGTCAGATATTTTTAAGTTGGTGGCTGTGTTTTTAATGTTATGGGTAATCCCAAAATAGTTTCTACATGTGAAAAATAAGTAAGGTAAAATTGTAAGTATAAGCAGGTGTGGTGGCTCATGCCTGTAATCCAAGCCATTTGGGAGGCTGAGGCAAGAGGATCCCAAGTTCAAGGCCAGCCTCAGAAATTTGGTGAAACCCTAAGCAACTTAGTAAGACCCTGTCTCAAAATAAAAAATAAAAAAGGCTGGGGATGTGACGTAGGGAGGAAAGAATTTCAAAAATAAACTTTGCTTATTAATTTTACATAATTAATTAATATAACCTCTCAGTATATATAACATTTTGTTCTAAATATAACTCAATTCATAGGCACATTCTGATGCTGGGAATGAGGAGCAGGAGGAATGAAATCACTCTTCAAATGACTAAACATAATAATAAGATTTAAAATAGCACCTATTCCACAATATGTACAAGAACAAAGCAAAGGGAAAATCAGTAAACAAAATCATATATGAGTTTTTAAAACACTGCTATTAAACTTTCAAATATCTTGACTCACATCTAAAAAATGTAGAGAAAGGGCTGGAGAGGTGGTTCAGTGGTTATGGCGCTTGCCTGGCATGCATGAAGATGCGGGTTCAAACCCCAGCACCACACATATAACAAAGCGTTGGAGCAATGAAGGCCACATGAAAAACAAAATAAAAATGATTTTCTCTCTTTCTCTTTTAAAAAAAATGTAGAGTAAGATTATTTAACAAAAGAATCAATAAATTTAAAAATTCAAGTCAGGGGTTGGGGATTTAGCTCAGTGGCAGAGGGCTTGCCTAGCATGCACAAGGCCCTGAGTTTGGTCCTCAGCCCTGAAAAAAAAAAAAAAAATTAAGCCAGACAGGTATGGTGGTTCAATTCAATATTACTAGTGACTTAGGAGGCTGAGGTAGAAAAATTGCAATTCCAAGGCCAGTCTCAGCAACTTATCGAGGCCCTAAATACTTAGCAAGACACTGTCTCAAAATAAAAAATAAAAAGGGCTGGGGTTGTGACTCAGTGGTTAAGCAAGGCTGGGTTCAATCACTAGCACCGGAAAAAAAAAATCACGCCAGGCATGGTGGGTGCAGGCCTAAAATCCTAGCTACTGGGGAGGCTGAGGCAAGAGGATCAAATATCCAAGGCCATCCATGGCAATGTAATAAGACCTTGTCTCAAAATAAAAGAATAAGGACTGTGGGTATAGCTCTGTGTAGAGTACATACCTAGCATGTGTCAGTCCCTGAGTTCAATCCCCAGTACAGGGGAGGAAAAAAACCAGGTAAGATAAATACTATATAAGTGAAAATTAACAAAAAAATCTTTAAAAATTTTAAATACACAAATATCAAATGATGTATACCAAAAACAAAATAACAAAAAAGGAAAGAGAATACAACCCCCAAATTATTATTCAGACTTACCGTAACAGGAGTTCTTTGGGCAGTTTTTTATTGATTACAGCTTCATCACTATTAGAGAACATCTGCAAAAACAAAATTATTGTGTCAATTGTGTCAAGTGTTACTTAACATTTCACTAAGTTCAGCTCAACAGTTTAATCTCTTAGGAGAGAGCTTTAAAAAAAAAGTATAGTGCGTATTATAAGCCTAAGCAGTACTTTCAGAGATGCTTTGTGCTTAAAAAAGTTTTGAGGCATTGTTTCTTTTCTTTTTTAGGGAGGGAGGGACTATGAGAGACAGACACACACAGAGAGAGAGAGAGAGAGAGAGAGAATGAGAATCAATTTTATTTAGTTTTTCATGTGGCTTTCATTGCTCCAACACTTCATTGTGTATGTGGTGCTGGGGTTGGAACATGTGTACTCACACATGCCAGGCATATGCACTGTAAGCACCGAGCCACCGCTCAAGCCCTAGTTTTGAGGCATTTCATTCCATCTTTTGAGATAAAGAACTAATAGCAGAAGTGTTGGGGAATGATACTGGCCAAATTCTACTGTTATACTGTGTGCATGTATGAATATGTAAAAACAAATCCCATCATTATGTACCAGTATAATGCACTGATAAAATGTAGAAAAAATGCAATGTAAAGCTTTAAAAACATAAAAGTGGAAAAAAGAACTAATAGAAGAATATTATGTGCCAGATGCTATTATACATGTTTTCCAGGCATTGATATTGTTAATCTTCATGCCATCCCTATTTTCTTTACTTTAAAGATAAGAAAATTGAAGTACAAAAGGTTTACTGCTCAAGGTCACATTACTATGGAGTGTTTATTTTAAAATCCCAAATCTGACTCTAATTTACTTTTTCAAGGAGATATTTGGAAATCTGGAATAGTCGACCTTCTCTTTTGTGTTTAAAATATAACATGCAGAAAACTGTTATGTATTCTTGGTGCATGCAACAAATTTATTCATAATATGTACTTTTTTAATATAGCCACCATTTTTGCCACATGGGTGATCACAAATCCAACCTTGCTTAATGAAAAACAAAGACAAATACCCAATTAAAAAGTATTGTTAAAACAGCAAATACACATATGCCACTGAAGCCAAACTAAACTCAATTCCTGCTATCAGTATAGAAAAATCCCTTTTGACTTCATGTAACGAACTTTACTGACACCCTATAAATATCAGGCACTTTCCTAGGCAATGAGATACAACGAAAATAAGATATTATCTCTGTCTTTAAGGAGCTCTTGCTCCACAATGAAGAAAACAGAAATAAACAATTCACTAATTATTTAAGTGACTAGCCATATAAAAATAAAGGATGAGACAACTAATTCTGCCTGCAGATGTATCTAAATTGCTTCTTAAAGAAGATCAGAGTTAATTAGGAAAAAATGGAAAAGATAAACAACACGCAAACAAGAGATAACAATGTACAAAAGAAAGGAGTCATACACAAAGGCCCTGGTAGTTCATTCAGATTCAAAATAGAAGGGCTAGGGCTGGAGTGGTAGCTCAGTGGCTGTGGCACCTGCCTGGCATGTGTAAGGATGCAGGTTCAAGTCCCAGCACCATGTACACAATGAAGCGTAGGAGCAATGAAGGTCACATAAAAAACTAAAAAACAAAAACAAAAAAAAAAATTCTTTTTCTCTGTTCCCTCTCTTTAAAAAGAAAGAAAGAAAGAAAATTATCTTATATCAAAGAATAATTTTCTTCCCTATATAACTTCTATCCATTAATACAAGCTATTTAAACACTAAAAAGTCCAGGCTGGGTGTATCTCAGTTGTAGAGTACTTGTCTAGAATCAGGTTCAATCCCAAGCACCACAAGAAACAACCCAAAAAACCAATCTGTCCTCCATAAGATAGTTTTCAAAATGAAACCCTTATATTTCATACTAAACAAACTTAATCTCTTCTAATTTTCTCAAATAACATGGTTTCTAAGACACTACCTC
>PVKS010041323.1:0-16077 GCA_004027875.1 Aplodontia rufa
TCCCCCTATTACGCTGAGAGTCATACAATTTGAAGTTATTGTTAGCTTAGCCGTCTACCCTACTGCATCTCCATGTATTCTAGCTTCCACAGATGAGAGAAACCATTCGGCCCTTTAGTCTCTGAGATTGGGATACTTCACTTAGTTTAGCATAATTCTAAAAGAGAAGACGATGTTATGGCTTTTGTTATCAAATGGATGGAGATGGCTTCTCACTTCTTAAGGTCTCTGCTAAAAGTTCCATTTATCTTGTGGTTTCCTCAGACCTCCCTATATAAAAACACCCACCCTGCCCCATCTATACACACACGGCTCTACGACTCTTACACACTTACTCTGCATTACATTTTTCGTGCCATTTATCATCACATGACAGTTACAGATGTACACACTTTGTAATCCTTTTCCCTCAACTAGAATATAAGCTCTCAAGAATATCATCTGTTTAGTGAATCGCTTGATCCCATGCATGGAGATTAGTCCCCAGCAAGTCACAGGCATCAAGAGTTATTTGCTGAAAGAATGAATGAGTGTGTTAGGGAGCCTCTCGTATTTAAAAATAAAATTCTGGAGCTCTTTGAAAATTCATTCCTTTTTTAAGTCAGTTGAGAAAATTTACTCCTACTAGAATGTACCACTATTCCCACTTAACGTGGCAAGATTTAAGCCCTTTGAAGCATTTACTGTCTGTGAGGTACCTGAGAAAAAGAAGTTTCTAGACTGTTTTTGAAGTGGTTATAGAAAACCTGAGTTTATTAAGGCAAAAGCAGGCTTTACCCTGTGTCTCTAACTCATGGCAATGTTCCCAAAGGCTTTGCCTTCTTGTGGTGATTTAGACAATGAAAGGGGAAAAAGCTTGTGTGTTGTTAACTAGGAAAAAATATATTTTTGAAGGATTAATTGAAGACGTCAGATCTTTTCCTTTGAGGGTAAATTCTTTCTGACTAGAACAGGAGACAGTTAACTTCTGAAAAATATCAAGACTGATGATTTTGTCTATATGGCATTGACCTGGAAGCTCAACCATTCAGACTAATAAATCAGGCAATTTATATTTAATCATCAACTAACTCCTGAGCTGAACAGTTGTTCAAAATTAGAAATGGGTCACCCCAGCCAGGACAACATTACGGGCAATCTATAATGCATTAGAATAAAATTACAGTGATTTTTAACTGTCTGGAAATTTATTACAGGACATGTTCCAACTCTTAAGCCCTTGTTAGCCAGTGTCAGTAATGATTTATGTTGTGTGGGTGGTATAGTGAAATTATCGACGACTTCAATAGCCAATAAGTCTGTGTTTAGTAAATCTTCAAATTTCAAAGCTGTTGTGGAGAATGAGGTGGGTGCACTTTATTGTTTATCATTTAAAAACCAAAGACAACAAAGATGGAGGGTGGGCAAACGAGAGATTCTTCTTGAAAATTAATGGATATGTTTTCTGTGGCCAAGGAAGAGTGATAAATTCTGAAAAAGACCAGAGAGCTAGAGTTCCTCCGTGTTTAATTATGTAGTGAACTTGGGGTGATCTTTATCAAGGAAAGCAAGGAGACACCTTAAAACAGCTTTGATAACATTTCACATGCTAATCTCATGACCTCAGTGTCCTGGATATCAGGATGATTGGCAGGGAACTGACGTTCCAATCTATTCTGATATATGTCGTTTTAGGGTTTCGTGGACTTCCTTTTTTTGTGAGAAAAGTAGAATTCTGCATGGTTCTTCCTTATACTGTCAAATTGCTGGGGTTTTTTTTTCAGGTTCTATTAACTTCCATATTTCTAGAATATTGTGACTAATTTTTAGCATCCCTTGAAATAAAGTGAATTAGTGAACTATCCTGCAGTTCAGGCAATCCATACACATTTATTCCTGTTTTATTCAAATCCAATATTAAGGGCTCCACGTACTTAACCTGTAAATCAGATTTTAAATGACCATCCCAGTAGATATAGGGACTTCAAACAGCATTCTGTAAGTGCATTGTCTTCAAGATTAGTAAAGTTCTGATTTTCATCTTTTTATATAGGTCATAGTTTCTGTCACTAATTTAATGATTATATTAGAAAACTAACCATTCGTAACTACTGGCATGATTCTTTAATTAATAGAATTTCCAATATGTGGTTAAGTTGATTGATTGATTGATAGATACTGAGGATTGAACCCAGGGACTCTTAACCTCTGAACCAAATCCACAGCCCAGTTTATTTATTTTTTAAAGAGAGAGAGGGACAGTGAGAAAGAAGCAATTTTGATTTAGTTTTTCATCTGACTTTCATTCCTCTGATACTTTGTTGTGTATGTGGTGCTGCGGTTTGAACTTGAGCACTCGCGTATGCCAGGCAAGCACTATAACGGCCAAGCCACTGCTCCAGCCCCCCTTTTTTATTTTTTGTTTTGAGACAGGTTCTCACTAAGTTGCTTGCTAAGTTGCAGAGGCTGGTTTTGAACTCACAATCCTCCTACCTCAGCCTCCCAGGTCACTGGAATTATAGGCAAGTCCTACCATACCCAGCTACATGGTTATTCAAGCTTCATATTCTAATAAATTAACATGAGTGATAGTTGTCATTTTCTTTGTCTATTATCAGCCCACAGAGCTAGTATGTTAAGGGGGAAGGATGGATCTAGGGTAGCGTAGTGCATTGCTTAAAAGTGGGAAGAACGGAGAACAGCCACACTGGCATCCAGAATCCTGACATCACTCATTCTTAGCAATAACCCTTGGGCCCTCCGTTCCCAGAGGGACAAGAGAGCAGCTATGTGCCTGTCAAGAAGGACCCCAGTCATGATTAAAGAGTAGGACATCCTCCTCTTGCTAAAGGAGATGTGAAAGCACTAATGTCACATGGTGCTAGACTCCACTGAAAAGGGTAGAGCTACTTGGTGAAGATGGGTTCATAACCGTGAACGTTTCACCAGTTATGCCAGCCGCTTATTCTGTTCCTTCTGGACAGCGCAGAGGGCTATAGCCTTAAACCTCGCCATAAGGAAATGGGCGTTAAGTGTTTGTTGAGCTGATGCTCACACTGCAGTTACATATGAGGAACTTTCTCACGCAGTCGGAGAAGATTCGCTGGGCTCAGAACATTAAGTCCTTCGAAGCCCAGGAGAAGACGCTGTGTGGAGATGTTCTCCTTACAGCAGCCTTTGTGTCGTATGTTGGATCCTTCACCAAACAGTATCGCCAGGAGCTGGTGGAGTGCAAGTGGATCCCGTTTCTTCAACAGAAGGTGAGTCCAGCTCCTTAGCTTGTTAGCTCGTGGAAGTGTCATATTGGAATTCTAGTAGTAAAAAACCATATGTGTGCCAGGAACCTTTGTACCCTCGATGGATGATGACACTGCGCATTCTGTAACAGCAACGGACAGAAAATTCTCCCTTGAGAAAGTTTCTGCTGCGTGGCTTTTGTTATTCTATGGATGATTTCTACAGGGAGGTGAAAAGTAACTATATAGGGTTATGGTTGGAAAAGTTACATTTAACAAAAATGATAGCAGAAACCAAATTTGGATAATGTTCCTAAATAGCATGAAATTGTTTTCTAACATTATGGGTTATTTGATAAGGATTTGTTTTTATTATAATTATTATCAGAGTAATTTAATTGTACAAATTAATGGGATTCATTGTGATATTTCCATGCATATATCACCATTCTAACCCATCCCCCTCCCTTGGCTCAGAACCTATCCCAGTTCCTAGTCATAGTAATACCCCTTCTACTTTCAGCTACCTTTAGGTCTTATTCTTTGGGGATTTTGTTGTTTTTTAGTTTCCACATAGAAGTGAGAACATGAGCTACTTATCTTTCTGTATTTGGCTTATTTTACTTAGCATGTTGTTCTCCAGTTCCATGCATTTGCCTGCAAATGGCAGAATTTCTTTATAGCTGAATAGTACTCCATTGTGTGTGTGTGTATATATACACCATATTTTCTTCATCCTCATTCATCAATGGGCATCTAAGCGCGTTTCATTTCTTGGCTATTGTGAATAGTGCTTCCATGAACATATGTATGCAGGTGTCTCTCTTGTATGATACTTCATTTCTGTCGAATGTATATGCAGGAGTGGGATAACAGGATCTTATGGTAGTTATATTTTTAGTTTTTTGAGGAACTTCCATACTATTTTCCATGATAGCTGTACTAATCTACTTAGATTCCCACCAACAGTATGTACATAGGTTCCTTTTCTTCTACACCCTCACCAACATTTGTTGTTGCTGTTTTCCGGTAGCTATTCTAACTGGGATGAGATGGTATCTCAGGAGATCTTCAGTTTGCATTTCCCTGATGGATGGTATTGAGCTTTTCTTTTTCTTCAAATATTTGTTGGCCATTTGTATTTCTTCTTTTAAGAAGCATCTTCGTTTGCTCATTTTTAAAATTGGATTGCTTGGGGGTTTTGTTGTTAAGTTCTTTGTATATTCTGGATATATAATCCTCTATGAAATGAATAGCTGGAAAATGTTTTCCTCCAGTTCCATAGTTAGTATCTTCAACTCTGTTGATTGTTTCCCTTGTTCTGCAGAAGCTTTTATTATCCATTCTGCCAATTTTTTTCCTTTTTCTCCTGTCCTTGTAGAATCCTATCCAAAATTTTTTTGCTTTTACCAACATCTTGAAGTATTTCTCCCTGTGTTTTTCCCTACCAGATTTCAAACTTTCAGGTATTACATTAAGGTCTTTGATCCATTTTGAGTTGATTTTTACATAGTTTTAGAGAAAGCAGTTCAGTTTTAATCTTCTGCAGATGGATATCCAGCTTTCCCAGCCCCTTCTGTTGAATAAGCTGTCCTTTCTCCAGTGTATTTTTTTAAGAGGAAGAAGGAGAGAGAGGGAATTGACGACTTTATTTATATTTTCATCTGCCCTTTGTTTCTAGGACACTTAGTTGTGTATGTGGTGCTGGGGTTTGAACCCGGGTCCTCGCACATGCCAGGCAAGTGCTTGAACTGCTGAGCCACCACTCCAGCTCCTCTGGTATATGTTTCTGACACCTTGCCAAGAATAAGTTGAATTTACAGTGTGGATTTATGTCTGGTTACCATTCTATTCTGTTGACTTTTGTGTATGATTTTATGCTGTACCTTTCTGTCCTTGTTTCCATGGCTTGAAATCAGGTGTTGTACTACCTCCAGCCTTTTTGCGCTCTAATCTTGAGGTTCTCATGCTCTCTTCCCTTTTAGCACTGATTTTGCTGAATCCTACAGCTTTGAATATATTCTATTTTGATTTGCTTCAAGTAATTTTTAAATTTCCATTCCAATTTCCTCATTAGCCCACTGTTCACTCAGAAGTGTGTTGTTCATTTATGTGTTTGTAGAATTTCTAAAATTTCTCTTGATGCTGTTTCTAGTTTCATTCCAGGGCGATCAGAAAAGATAGGATGTGGAGGATATGGTTTCAATTTTTTTTTTTTTAAAGAGGGACAGTGGGAGAGAGAGAGAGAATCAACTTTACTTAGTTTTTCACGTGGCCTCTGCTGCTCTGACACTTTGTTGTGTAATGGTGCTGGGGTCTGAACCCACATACCTGCACATGCTGGGCAAGCACTGTAACCACCAAGCCACTGTTTCAGCCCTCAATTGTTTTTTAATCCAAGACTTATTTTTTAGCCCAACATATGGTCCATTCTAGAGAAAATCACATGCACTGATCAAAAGAATGTGTATTCTGCAGCTATCAGAAAGAATGTTCTCTAAATATCTATTAGGGCCTGGGGTTTTAGCTCAGTGGTAGAGTACCTTCCTGGTATGCATGAGGCCCTGAGTTTGATCCCCAGCACCACGAAAATAAAAAGCTCCTGTAAATGTCTGTTATAGACATTTGCTCTAAAGTGGTATTTAACTCAGATGCTTCTCTGTTGTTCAGTTTGTTTGTTTGTTTGTTTTTTATTTGGGGGGATTTGATTGTTTTTCTGTCTGGAGTATCTAATCATTGGTGGAAGTGGGGTTTTAAAATCTCCTACTATTACTGTATTGAGGTTTATCTCTTCCTTTAGGTCTGATATTGTTTTATAAAATTAAGTGCTCTGATATTAGGTGAATATAGATTTATAATTGTTCAGATCTTTTTGACAAATTGATTCCTCAGTCATCATATTAGTGACTTCATCTCTTCTTACTGTCTTTGTCTTGAAATCTATTTTGCAGATGTGAGCATAGCCACTGCTACTTGTTTTCAGATTCCATTTGCTTAGAATATCATTTTCCATCCCTTCACTTTCAGTCTGTGTCACCTTACTGGTAAGGTATCTTTTAGGCAGCATATTATTGGGTCTTGTTTTGAAATCTGTCCATCCAGTCTGTGTCTTTTAATGGAGAATTAAGTCCGTTTACATTCAGAGTAATTAATGAAAGGTTAAGACTTGTGCCTGTCATTTTGTTGATTTTTTTCTGGCTGTTTTGAAATTTCTTTTTTGATTCTTCCTCTTTTATTCATCTTTTTTGGTTTGATGGTTTACTATATTGATAATGCCTGATTCTTTTCTATTTCTTATTTGTGTATCTACTGTTCTAGTGTTATTTATACTTTTTTTTTTTTTTTGTATTGCAATTATAGTCTTTCTTCTGCTTCCAGGTACAGGGCTCCCTTAATCATCTTTTGTCAGGCTGCTCTGCTAGTCATGAGTTCTTGCTTATCTTGGCAAGTCTTTAGTTCTTCTTCAATTCTGAAGGATAGTATTGCAGTTATTTGCTTTCAGGACTTGAAATATATCATTCCATGCCTTCCTGGAATATAGGGTTTCTCTGAGAAACCTGCTGTTAGTCTATTGGGGTTGCCCTGTAATATGCCTTGGCACTTCTCTCTTGCAGGTTTTAAAACTCTTTGTCCTGCACATTTGACAGTTTGACTATTATAGGTCATGGTAAAAATCTTTTCTGATCATGTCTTTTTGGGGTTCTATAGGTTTCCTGCACTTGGATGTCCATTTCTTATCCATGATTAGGGAAGTTTTCTACTCTTATTTCACTAAATAGGTTTTCCATACCCTTACCTTTTATTTCTTCCTCTTGGGATGTGCTGGTGATACAAAAGTTAAATCTTTTAATGGTGTGCCAAAGATCTTACGTACTCTCTTCACTTTTTTTGTCTTAATTTTTTTCCGGAGGTGATGTTTCAATAGACTATCTTCAAACACCAATAATCTTTCTTCCACTTGACCTAGTCTGTTGTAGAGGTTTGCAACTGAATTCTTTCTCTGCCTTATAGGCCTCTTTAATTCCAAGATTTCTGGCCAGTTCTTTTATAAAATCTGTCTTTGCTGAATTTCTCATTCATATCCTGCATTGTTTTTCCAATTTCATATAACTGTCTGTATTCTGGAGTTCATGGAGATTTTTAAAAATCATTCTTTTGAATTCTTTGTCAAGTATTTCCTCCACTTCAGCATCTTTGGAATCTGTTACCAGAGAATTATGTGTTTTAGGAGGTGTCCTATTACTGTATTTTTTTTTCATATTTCTTCTTTTCCTATGTTGAGATGTGTGCATCTATGCAGAGGTTTGTGACTCTCTACCACTTTAATGGAGTGGCCTCCTTAATTTAGCAACTTTCTCCTGAACATGTGTCTTGGGATAGAGATTTATTTTGCAATAGAGTTTATTTCCAGTTATGTATCACTATGTAGTCTTCCAGTAGCTGCTGTGACTATGTTTAGTGAGTTTGAGCATAGCATATACCATGTCAGAGAGACCCAATGTCTTTGTGGATTATCCAAGAGTGAGAACATTCTAGCAATTCAGACATTGTGTTATAGGCAACAAAATGTGTGGGTTGAATCCTGTTTGGTTACTCCCCAGTGGGGTGGTGGTCCTTGTGAGGTGATAGGGTTTTCCTTAGGCACTGGTGATACTGGCTTTGTTATCTAAATGGTTCTCTGGTCTTGGCCACTGCAGAGTAGTGAGGTACCTGAGCACTTGCCTTCTGATTGGACACTTGTGTAGATTCAGGTACTTTTCAGGGAGAGGTGGGGGCAGGACTCACAGCACCCGTTTCATGGCACTCACACATTCTTGTTAGCAGTGTATAATCAAGTAAGTGTGAGGGCCAGTGCAGGGGAGACCTGTAGGTGACGAGGCAGGAAAAATTGGGATAGTCATTTCTGTTGCTACTGTAGGTGTGCCTGCCCAGGAGCAGGACCAAAATGCACGCCTGGGGACAGGGCAATAGTCTGTGGGCCTTTCTCTCCACACCCCATTCTTCCAGTTGCAGCACATACTGGGATTGACCTGCAGTGGATCACAGTTAGACCCAGGCAAAATTCTTCTCAGCTGAGATGCTTGCAGAGGCAGGGGAGAGTAGAACTGGGCTCTCCCTGCGCAGAGTTTTTCTGACCTTAGTCTTTTTGCCTTGTGGGGACAAGAAGACAGCCAGAGTCATGTCAAACTGCTCAAAACCACCTCAACAGGCCTCTGGGTGGGGGAGCAGTAGAAATCCAGTTCTTTCTCTAGCTTGTTAGTGACAAGCATCCCTGCACAGCACTGGGAGAGGAGTAGCAGGAACAATGTGGGCAACCACCCTTAGTCCTGGTACCCATGACAACCACACGTACTGACCACGCCCCAGGTTTCAGAAGGCAGGCTTCCAGATCCCCAGGTTCTGGTGAATGTCACTCTCCACTCGGTTCCGTATCACACCTGTTCCCTACCATGTAGCATGCTCAGCAAGTTTATGTCACAGTTACTCCATCAAGCCAAACCTAGGTCATGAGACAGCCAATCCCTGACTCGGTACAGTGGAATGTCCCCAAGGTAGAAATGTGCAAGGGTTTCTGATCCCTGAAGTAGTACAAACTCAGACACTAGGTGCCACATAAAGATAGCTCCTAGCTACAGCACCTGGGGGATTCACTGAAAGGTGAAGTAAATTCTTCTTCCAAAGTCAGACTCCTGTGCAGATGCCAGGCTTCCTATTTAGGCTGTAACCTTCCTAGGGCCCTAAAACTTTCCATCTTCTAGGATTTCCTGCCTCTTTCTTGATAACAGAGGAGAAACCTCCATCCATAGTGGTGGAGCCAGGGCAGCAGTTGCTGGGATATTTTTCTCTCATTATGCTACTACCCCAGTACTCTGGATTTTACAAAATGTCCACTTCTCTACTGCTGAATTTCAGTGCTTTTCCGTGGTCAGTCACCTCGCTATGCAGCTACACATCTGTTGACTTGGTTTTCTGAGGAGCAGGTGAGTGCTGGGCATCTCTATTCAGCCATCTTGCCTGTCTCTCTCCCTTAAGGATTGTTCAAGACTGCTTTCAGATTACAGTTAGAGCTTTTCATAAAGAGACATAAAAACAGTTTACCCTAATTGAATACTGACTTTCATATGCAGAAGCTAGAGCAAAGTAAGAGGGTAAAAAGGGGGGCTCAGATATCATAAGGAGAGAAGGAAGATCAGTGGAGTAGAAGGAGGAGAATGAGAATAGGAATGAGGGATGGAAATGGGAGAAAATGTGAAATTTGACAAACTCGCACTATGTGCATGTATAAATATATCACAATGAATTCCACCTTTATGTATATCTATAAAGTGCCAATTAAAAATAAATAGAGATGAGGACTGGAGTAATGGCTCAGCAGTTGGAGCACTTGCCTGGCATGTGTGAGGACCTTGGTTCAAACCCCAGCACCACATACACAACTAAGTGTTGGAGAAACAAAGGCCAAATGGAAAAATACAGTTGATTCTCTCTTTCCTCTCTCTGTTGCTCTCCTGCTCTCTTAAAAAAAATAGATATAAATAAATCATTTACCCTAAATTTGAAAACTCAAACCTACCAGCAAAGTGAAATCAGACTTGGAATATTTGAAGTCATCTAAGATCCTCCTTATACAAATGAGAAAACTAAGACACAGGAGGTTTAAATAACTTGACTCCAGTGATATAGAAAATCAGACCTCATGACTTCCCTATTTTCTATGTAACAGTGTCATCTACATTGATTAAATAGGCTCATAGTGTACTTATCCAGTGTTTCTGGTGTACATTTAAAGATCTCCTAAATCTCTCCATATATTAATGTTCAACGTCAGTAATTATGGCTCAGTGCTCACAGTAGTTGTTTGCTTGCTTTAAGCACATGCCAATGGAATGTTTGTAATTTAAATAAAATCCAGTATTTTAGGGAAATGTCATTAATAAAGGCATCCCATAATTTCGTAGAATAATCCTATTGTAACTAAACTATTACCTATGTCTGTAGTTTCAAACCTCGTTTTTAATGGAAGATTTCTGAAAAGAGATTGCTTTTTATTATTCCCTAAAAGTTTAAGGTTGCTACCAACATAAAATATGTTTTATATAAGAAAATCAGCATTCTGCTAATTTTGCGCTGTTCTTAATATATTATGAGTTTCAAAAGTGTCAGTTTTCTATTTCTCCTCTTACCGTTTTTCTGTTTCACCTTCTCCAAGCTTAAGTCTTCTTGTGTTTGTTCAGGTCACTCTTGTGATGATTTTCTATTAACAGTGGTCCACTTAGGTGGTCCTCTCTGCATTCATAGTCACTAATAAGTTATTCTCTTTCTCTCCAAAGTTATTAGGAAAATTCACTTCCGATGTGAAAACACTTGAACTTGATGTTGTCTTTCACTGTTGTATTACTTTGGGGCGTGTATTGTCAGTATGAACTGATGCTACCAGTCACTTTACATTTTTTTGTATTGGAAATTTGCTTCTTGATTCAGTTTTAAAATTGGTCTTTAATTGCGGGTATATACTAATTTAGTTATAAGTGTTTCTGGAATGTTTCATATCAGTTGATCTACATTTTTCTCATTTGCTTAAAATTCCAAATATAGGGTTCCATGAAAACAAAATTTTTCTCTGAAGAGATTATTAAAAGAAAAAGTGAAATTGATGAACTCATCCAAACAGTCAAAATATTCCAACCATACAACCAGAGCAAAATGCTAATTATTGATGATATATGCTGATCATATATGCACGGTAGCTGTAGACTTATATTTTACTGTGACTTCACAATTTCTCAGGGGGTCCCTGTCAGTTCTCTCTCTGTCTCTCCCTCTGTGTCTGTCTGTCTGTCTGTCTCTCTCTCTGTCTCTCTCTCTCTTTTTAAGGGGGAAAGTGAGAGAGAAAGAGAATCAATTTTTAGTTTTTTCGTGTGGCTTTCGTTGCTCCAACACTTCGTTGTATTCGTGGTGCTGGGGTTGGAACCTGGGTCCTTACGCATGCCAGGCAAGCACTCTAACCACTGCGCCACCACTGTCAGTTTTCAATAATCACAGTGCTCTCTCCTTTTCACTCGAATACCTAAGCACCTTGCAGACTGAGAAATGGACCCAAAGACATGCCCACTCTGGGCATAGCTAAACCAAAGGAGGAAAACAGATTATATAAATGACATCCATTTAGAAGAGATTGTTCTAAGATACTTGAAAGAGTCAGGCACAGTAGCGCACACTGTGATCCCAGAGGCTTGGGAGGCTGAATCAGGAGGATCACAAGCTTGATCACAGCCTTAGCAACTTAGCAAGATCCTGTCTCAAAATAAAAAATAAAAAGGGCTGGAGATATTGCTCAGTGGTTAAACACCCCTGCTTCAATGCCTGGTACCAAAAAAAGTAAAATAAAATAGGAAGGAAGGACTGGAGTTGTGGCTGAGTGGAAGAGTGCTTGCCTAGCATTCAGGAGACCCTAGGTTCAATCCAAAAGAGACTTCTGGAAAAAAAGTGCTACATAAAACAGAACAGATGTGTCCGCATGGAATCACGTTGTCCATTTCTGAGCTGCTTATTTTCTGAGCTTTCTTATTGTCTACTTCTAAATTTAGTTGCAGCCAATTACATCTATATGTGTACCAGGGTGGCAATAGGAGCTAAGAGTACTTATTAATGTTAATTTTTCAAATTAATTTTCCCTGGTCATGCCCTCACAAAGGCAACTCCTCTTCTTCCTCTTCAGTATATAGGACATTTTCTAGAGCTCTGCGTGCCTGTGTAACTATCTCCTACTTCCCTTGAGCTTGTCAATTTGGCTTGGGTCTCTAAGGGAGTGATGTTTTGCACATATCACGGTCACTTGCTCACTGTTTTCCGTGTGATTTATAAATCTGTAAACCAAGCATGGCATTTATTGATGACTGTTTGACATATTTAAGGTAACCTTGGAAGGAATTCTTTTACAAAAGAAGAGTCAACGCTCCTTACATATCCTCCAAACTACAGACATTCAATAGGTGGTGATATTTACATTCTAATATATAATCTGAATACATCATTATAAGTATATTATATTGTAACTATCAAAAATATTTTTGAGAGAGTTTTTTTAAAGAAAGTAAGAGAAAGAATCAATTTCATTTATTTTTTTAATCTGGTTTTAGTTTTTCCAACACTTAGTTGTGTATGTGGTGCTAGGGTTTGAACCTGGGTCCTCGCACATGCTGTGCAAGTGTGCTACCACTGAGTCACCAGCCCCTCAAAACTATTTTGATGAGAAAAAAAATTTCTGTATTCATGTAACATTTATAATACTATAAAAAAGAAAATGTCCTAAAATTTTTTCTAAAACTTTATCAAAATATTCACCATATTTATGATATTCCTTAATGTGGGTCACCTAATTTTATTTTGGGATAGGCTTTATTTTCCCCAGTAGACTGAACTGACCAGAAAAGAAAAGATGCTGACTGGCCAGTGTGCTCTGATTTCCAATACTCCGTTCTGCAGAGTGGATACTATAGCAGGGGCTGTAGCAATGGCTCAGTGGTAAAGCGCTTGCCTGGCAAGCACAAGAACCCAGGTTTGCACCCCAGCACCACATACACAACTATCAGCAAAACAAAAACCAGATGAAAAAACAAATTAATTCTCTTTCTCTCACTCTATTAAAAAAAAAAAAAGCATTTGAAGCTGTTGGATTTGGGTTCCAGCTCCATAGGTGCCCACTTCTGTTACCCTTTTATCTTCAGAAGTCCAAGTTTTTCAAAGCCTCTTATTATTTCAAGCTGTTTGCATTAAGTAGATGGTAGGAAATAAAAATCATGTGTCCATTGCTAATGGGAGGATTCTTGTGCTAAAAGAAGTCAAATTGTGTCTTTAAGGAAACTATGTATTAAACCAGATGCCAATACTTCTTCATATCACTAGGAGATTTTCATCTTTTTTTTTTTTTTTTTTGGCAGTGCTGTGGATGGAGCCCAGGGATTTGCACATGCTAGGTGTGCTGTCCACCACTGAGCTGCATTCCAGTCCTGATTCATTTTTAGGCTAGCATTATATTCAGGAATGGTGGGATATTGTGCTCTTTTTCCTGTACTGATATGGCACTGCATCCCAGCCTTACTGCGGGGGGCCCTTCAGCATTTTGTTTGCTCGAAGCTCTGTGACCAATCAATAAACCAAATTCCTTGAGCTTCTGTGGCCTCCATGCTTACTACAGGCAGGGCTCTCATTGCATGGAGACACATTTCCATGTTAATCTCCTATCAAGCCATAGGCGGGCTGGCTGTTTATTCATCTTGCTCATTTTTGTGGAGGGAGAGGAGGAAGAGAAACGAGGGAATTAGAAAAGGGATGGGGAGGAAGAGATCAGGAAGAATAGAGAGGACATGAAACCTGTTTTAAAGAATGAGGATCTTTGGGGCTGGAGCGGTGGCTCCGCGGTTACAGCACTTGCCTGTAATGCGCTAGTATGTGACTTGAAACCCCAGCATCACATACACAACGGAATCTCGGAGCAATGAAGGCCACAAGAAAAGCTAAATAAAACTGATTCTCTGTCTCTCTTTCTCTCTCTCACTCTTACTGTCCTTCTCTCTCTTAAAAAAAAAAAAAAGAATGAGGATCATTTGAAAAAAATAGACATACTTTTAAAAAATATACAAGACCATGGAAAGGAATTTATTAAGGAATTCATTCATTCATGGAGCCAGCCATGGATGGGGCTGACTCTTTATTCATCTTTCTTATTTTGGTGTCTCCAGACTACGTTTCATATATGCAAAAGACACTCAGTAAATGTTTAGGAACTGATGACTAAAGGGAATCAGAAGGAGAAATCGTCTCTGTAACGTTGGCTTGCAGAAAAAGATAAAATGCCTGAACAAGATACTGCATTTAGGCATTGCTGATGTGGGGTGATTGTTCCATGGGAAATACATTTCTGGTGTTCTGCCATACTTTATAGTGTCTTGGTCCCCTCTTACCTTGTTAAAATAGCTACAGATATATGTCTAGGGCAAAGTCCCTTTCAGTGGAAGCCAAGAAGATGTGGTCAATAAGCCCACAGTTAACAGGATTCGGAGAGGTAAATCCTAGGTAGATGGGGTCAAATCGTATTTTATGATGAGAGCTGCATCAGAGAATTTGCATGTGCTCCCTTCCAGTGACTTTCTCAGGTTTGGATCTGTTTTCATGTCTATCGTGCTGAATCTTCTTCCTCTGCCACATTGCCAGTTGATTGCATGCAAGTTTGATTCTAAAGGTTTCCATCCCAATGACGGAAGGACTGGACTTGGTTGCCATGTTGACGGATGAGGCCACGATTGCTGCCTGGAATAACGAAGGACTGCCCAGTGACAGGATGTCAACGGAAAATGCCACCATCCTAACACACTGCGAGCGCTGGCCCCTGATGATAGATCCCCAGCAACAGGGAATTAAGTGGATAAAGAATAAGTATGGAGCTGACCTGAAAGTCACACATTTAGGCCAGAAAGGGTATGTGATTTCTGAAGGGCTTGGCTTTGTGGTGATGTGTTATGAAATAGGCCTAGTTTTTATAAAGTTTTGGCATTTATTAGAACTCTTTACCACTCTTTCAATGCAACCATTTGGTGCTGTTTCTTTGCCTACTCATATTTCCTATAAAGTATCCTTGTTGAAAAGGCATTTATATTAGGCAGCATCCAATAACTTAAAGAAAAATCGGATTGAAGGCTAGAACAAACAAATATTGTATCTAAGAGGAAAACATGTAAATATCTTATGGGTAAGAATTACTCCTTCTCTGGAGTATTTGGTATATGGTAAGACAAAAATGGACACCTGCAGCAACAGAATGATGTTTAGAATTAGTCTTAAATATATTCTTTGCCCCTAGTAGGATCACACATGGTTTCAAGTCCCAGCATTGATGCCTCTTTCGTCAATTTCATACCTCCCTTTGGAGAACTGAATCTACTCTGAGACATTGTCATGGGAGCCTCATGACAGTATTGTCTGATAAGGAGAAAGCCATCTTGTCCATAGTTAATCTTTTGTTTATGTTGAGTAAATTATTTTTGACTTACTAATATTTCACTTGACCCCTACCATCTTCTTCTCACATATCAAGTGATATAAAGGATTTTTTGTAATTGTACAGATAAATGTATCCCTTGCTTATCTGAATATTTGGGGAGAATTATTTTTGGTAGGGAAAACGTCTTAGGGGGAATGACATGATAGTTCACCATTTTATATGACTGAACTTAAAGATTTAAAACCTAAAGCCTTCATAAATCCACAAGGCATAATTAGAATTGTTCATTTAAAAAGGACCCATTAAGGGAATTTAAGGGTATGATATTTAGGTCATTTACACTTACTTCAACCATTGCATTTATCAAAGGAAACTAATTTAGACTTTGAAAATATGACTGTAAAATTTATCTCAAAATCTGATGTCTGGTTTTTGGGAAATCTAGTTTAAGAATACTGCTTCATAAAAGTTTTTCTCGAAGTCAGTTGATCCAATTTAATTATCTATAGTAAATAAAATCCAATCATATAAATGATTTTGAAGAATTTCCCTGTACTCATTTACATTTTGCCATCTCAATCCTGGTTGAATTGTAAGGTTTTTGAATGCCATTGAAACTGCCTTGGCCTTTGGTGATGTCATCTTAGTGGAAAACCTTGAGGAAACAATAGATCCAGTCCTCGACCCACTGCTTGGCAGGAACACGATTAAAAAGGGAAAGTAAGTATTACTGAATTTTTAATATATACTTTGTGCTTATGAGTTTGCGCATAAACATCTGTTTCTTAGCCTCATAGTCAGGCACAACTGCGTGGGATGTTCTTGGTAACGTTTCTGAGTTTCCATTCCATGGTGCCTATG
>PVKS010041324.1:0-16084 GCA_004027875.1 Aplodontia rufa
TGAAAAAACTACATAAAGTTGATTCTCTCTTTCTCTACCTCTCTCTCACTTGCCCTCTCTCTTAAAAAAAACTTTAAAAAAAGTTAGCAAATTGAAAAACTGAGGCATACAGATGTAGCTTTCTGATCTGTTTTGTTATAGGATGCTCTGGCTGAGCGAATTCATGGGGGGCAACCCAAAGTCAGCATCTTTAGGTTTTTCCCTCTGGGTCATCTTCCTGAGCTTTTCTGGCCTGCTTATCAGAGGGTGAAGGCTGGCCACCAGGCTTCTGGGAGCCAAGTAGGAAAGCAGGCTAGGAGCCTTACACTCACAGTGGGTATGGTCACTTGATGCTTCTCCATCCTTCCCTCTTCCCTCCCCATCAGTATCCTTGAAGGTGCCAATGGTGCCAATGTTGCCAGGTCAAAGATCAGCTGCAGAAACTGAAGTCCCAACATGAACAGCAACTTTATTACCATGGCCCCTGAACATTGCCTTCTGACATCTCACAGATGAGGCCACATCTCCCATGTCCAGCATCACCCAGCCCAAGCTGCCTTCTTCTCCCACACTAGACCCTGATACCATCACCTCCTCTTCTTCACTCCTGTCTTTTCTGCACCCAGGAGCCAGGGTGGCTCTTTCATGTTACTTCCCTGCTTGAGCCCTCTCCCTGACTTCCCTCAGGACACAGCCCAGCTCCTCCACCAGCACTGGCCCCTCCTCACCTCCCCCTTTCAGCCCTGCCTTCCCCAGCACCCATCCCGGCTCCTCTCCTTTTAAGACATAGTCTTCTTATTACCGCCTCTTCTGGTTCTAAGCCCCTGTGACTCCTTCTGAGATTGTCTGCTTTCCCTGGGGATCCTGAAGGAATTGTCACTGTGAGGGCTGAGCTTGAGTCCAGTGTCTGGCACCCAAGAGTTGCTGAGCTGAACTGGACTGTGGAGGTCATTGCTCTTGCATCTCTGGAGAGCTTTGCTTGGGTAGCAGTTTGCTACCCAAGCAGAGGGCCTTGACCTTCCCACTGACTCCATGGAGCCAGCCACTGGGTCAGAGAGAGGGGTCTCTGTCAGTGTGAACATCCCGCTGCTTCCAGAATAACGCAGCCCATTCTGTGAGGGGCAAATATGGAGGGGCTACCCTCCAGGTGTTCAGGATGCTGAGCATGACCCCCAAAGCACCCTGTAAGGAAACAACATAGAAGCCTTTCCCAGAGAGGAGGCTGCCTGCCCAGATGCCTTCCTTCTGCTACAATGACCACTGCCAAGTTCACTTCTATCATGTTTTTTTTTTAAGAGACAGTGGGACAGTGAGATCAATTTTATTTAGTTTTTCATGTGTCTTTTGTTGCTCTGACACTTCATTGTGTACGTGGTGCTGGGGTTTGAATCTACGTCCTCACACATGCAAGGCAAGCGCGGTAACTGCTGAGCCACCACTCCAGTCCCTCCATCACTGTTCTAATGGACATGGTCAGGGAGCAGGAGCCTTCACTGTGGTGGAGTCTCTGTGAACAGTAATTGGGCAGAGATGGGGCAGGGAGCAGCATTCACTGAGCACTGAGGACTCATCTGTCCTCTCCAGGAAGACACTGCCATCTCTATTGTTAAACATGGGGAAAGAAACTCTGTAAGTGCCTCACTCAAGGTACACAGCCAGAAAGTGTGCAGAATCAGAACCCAGGACTCTCTGGCTCCTGCTACACCACGTTGCCTCCCTGGTACCAGGGAAACAGCCAGAGTCCTCTGGCTTTGCAAGTAAATTTGCTGTGTGATATTGGTAGAGCTCCTTAGCCTCTTTGTGCTAACCTGGAGGAGGCTTTGGGAAAGCAAAGGAGCAGGTGCCCTTGCAGGCAAGGCTAAATAAGGCAGAGCACTCTCTTCTTAGACTAATGGATTCCAGAATGCCAGCACGGGGTGGAGCAGGAGGCAGGGTTGGGTACCCTGCAGCAGCAGTCCCTGTGGAACTCCAGGAAGGATTGTTGGAGGGCCTGGGCATGGTTCATCAACCCTCTCTTCTGGCTTATTTTCCAGTAATTGGTGCCCTTATCAACAGTCCAGACTGGTCACCTATGTAGCTGCTTGCAAAACAGAGAAATTCCTGGTCCACTCACAGAAGCCATGTCCACAGGGAGATCCAGACTGCCAGAAGGTCAAAGTCATGTGAGTGGGGCAGATGGGCCATTTGCTTGGGTCCTGTGGGCTCACCTCAGAGTCACTGAGCTGCCCTCCTCCCCTCAGGTACCGTGTGGCCCATAAGCCGGTTTACCAGGTGAAGCAGAAGGTTCTGATCTCCATGGCCTGGAGGTGTTGTCCAGGCTTCGAGGGTCCCAGCTGCCAGCACCATGGTAGGGCTACAAGCCTCTCTTGACTGCAGAAGTCATGCAGTTCCTTTCACCTTAGGGTCAATATTCCACACTTCCTTCCGCAGATCCCACAGTGACCCCAGAGCCTGCAGAACCTGGGAATGACCTCCAGGAGCCTTGGGACCAGTTGGTCAGCTTTGAACTTGGTGTGTTGCTTTCCTGGAAGATGTTCATGTGCCTGTCCTTACCCCTCTGCTAGACAGTGCCATTCAGAAAGACCTTTCCCCTGGAATCAGAAAAGGCACCTTGTGGCCCTGTACATCCCTTCCCAGGGGCAGATACGTGCTGCCTGCCTGGGCCTGAGCACACTCTCCTTTTCCTTGACCCCATTTTCTGGGAAGGACAGGTTCATCTGGCACCTTCCTTGCCCTCTGAGCTATACAAGCTTGTGGGCCTAGGAGACACCTCCTTACCCTCTACCCTGCCCCCAACCAGGCCCAGGAAGTTATGTAACCCTGGTCTGTGCAGTCAGCACTGGAGAGCCACCAAGAGATGTCATTTGTGAGATCTTTCAAAGCTGGGCCCAAGGGTAGGATAGGCAATGAGTTTCATTATGTGATGAACTCCTCTCACAAGGAGTGCAGAGAATGTCATTGTGGCTAGGAAAGGAAGGCCTCCCTAGTGCCATGACTGATTAGTCATGCTGTTTGGATGTGGGAGGGAGGGTGAGAGCTCAGTCTCCATGCACTTGCCTTTCTGGAAGTGAAGTCTACTAAGTTCCAGCTCAGAGAGTGTTACCATGCACCTCCTCTGCTCTCGGCTCCCAAATTTTCTCTGGACCTCATGATCTGGCCAAGCCTGATGAGTTAGCCCTTGACACCTGTGTCTGCTGTTTGTTCAGGACACCCCATTGCAGAGGTCAACGAGGTTGAAGTGCAGCAGGAACAGCAGGAACACCTGCTGGGAGATCTCCAAAATGACGTTCACCAAGCAGTGGACAGCCTCCCAGAGCCATGGAAGGCCCTGCCCAGCAACCTCACATCTGCAACGGCAGAGACAAATCAAACACTCCGTGAGTAGCAAGATTTAGAGAAGGCCCAGATTTCAGAGGCCCCACCTGGGAAGGGGTGCCTGTGCTGTGGCTTATGTAACCATGTGCGTCTGTTGCAGAGTTCCCTGGTGGGTCCACGGAGCAAGTGCTGTTGCCCCACATGGACAGCTTCCTGCAAGCTCATTTCAGCCCTATTTGGAAGAGCTTCAACCAGAGCCTGCACAGCCTCTCCCAGGCTGTGAGAAACCTGTCTCTTGATGTGGAAGCCAACCGCCAGGCCATCAAGAAGGTCCACGAGAGTGCTGTGGACAGGGTCGACTTTCAGGAGCTTGGTGCCAAATTTGAAGTCAAAGTTCAGGAGAATGCCCAAAGAGTGGGCCAGCTCCGCCAGGATGTGGAGGGCCGCCTGCACACCCAGCACCTCTCCCTGCACCATTCCCTGTCTGAGGTCCAGGCTGAGATGGACACCAAGTTAAAGCGCCTGCTCAAGACTCAGGAACCCCCTGGGGTCAATGGCAGCTTGGTGATGGCAGCAGCAGGTGCAGCTGCAAGGCCGGAGCCAGAGAGCCTGCAGGCCAGACTGGGCCAGCTGCAGAGAAACCTTTCAGCACTGCATGTGACCACTAACCACAGGGAAGAGGAGTTGCAGAGCACCCTCAGGGACATGAGGGCCACCCTGGCCCAGCATGTGGATGAAATCAAGGAGCTCTATTCTGAATCAGATGAAACCTTTGATCAGATCAGCAAAGTGGAGCGGCTGGTGGAGGAGCTGCAAGTGAACCATACGGCTCTGAGGGAGCTGCGAATTATCCTGATGGAGAAGTCTCTGATCATGGAGGAGAACAAGGAAGAGATGGAGCGACAGCTCCTGGAGCTCAACCTCACCCTTCAGCACCTGCAGGGCGGCCACGCCGACCTCATCAAGTACGTCAAGGACTGCAACTGCCAGAAGCTCTACTTTGACCTGGATGTCATCCGGGAGGGTCAGAAGGATGCCACGCGCGCCCTGGAGGAGACCCAGGTGAGCCTGGATGAGCGGCGCCAGCTGGATGGCTCCTCGCTGCAGGCGCTGAGCAGCGCTGTGGACGCCGCGAAGCTGGCGGTGGAGGCGCACAAAGAAGAGGCCGAGCGCGCGAGGGCGGACAGGGCCCGGCTCCGGAGCCAGCTGCAGGCGCTGGACGGCGAGGTGGGTGCGCTGAAGTCAGCCGCGGACGAGACCCACCGAGAGATCGGCCAGCTACACAGCTCCTTCGCGGCCCTGCTGGAGGACGCACTGCGGCACGAGGCCGTGCTGGCCGCGCTCTTTGGGGAGGAGGTGATGGAGGAGATGTCAGAAGAGGCGCCCGGCCCGCTGCCCCTGCGTTACGAGCAGATCCGTATCGCCCTGCAGGACGCTGCCAGCGGGCTGCAGGAGCAGGCGCTCGGCTGGGAAGCGCTGGCCGCCCGGGTGGCGGCCCTGGAACGGGCCACAAGCCGTCGCGCAGAGCCTCCGTCGCCAGCGAAGCGCCTGGAGCCCAGCCTCGACGCGGGGCCGGGCGAGGCGGGAGCCACATCCCTGGCTGGGTTGGAGCGAGAGCTTCAGCGCCTGAACTCGGATGTCAAGCGCGTGGGGCAGTGCTGCGAGGCCTCCGAGGCCGCCTCCCTCAATGGCTCCCTCAAGGACCTCCAGGACGCCCTCTCTGCCACTGGGCACAGCTTGGAGCAGCACCAGAGGCTCTTCCACAGCCTCTTTGGGAACTTCCAAGGGCTGATGGCCGCCAACACCAGCCTAGACTTGGGGAAGCTGCAGGCCTTGGTGAACAGGAAAGAGAAGAAACACCAGAAAGGCCCTGAAGCTCCCAGGAAGAGGGATAAGAAGCAAGTGGCATTTTTGGCGGATGCACATGCCAAAGGGTTGGAGCAAGGTGCCCTGGGCACAGAGCTCAGGGAGGCAGGTGAGTGTCTGGGTGGGGCAGCCTGGGCAAGTCTAGAAGAGGGGACTGTCTGCCAGTCCAGTAGCTCTTCGGCCCGGAGCCTAGCAGGATGAAAGAAACCAGGATGGTGATCAGTCACCACTGTTCAGGTTTCACCTTCTCCTTGACTCACCTTCTTTATGTGCCCACCGGCCTCTTAAGCTACTTGGAATACAGGGTGGTATAAGTCACAAAAGTAAACTGTTAGTGTCAGAGCCCACCGCCTGGCAGTGCTACTTCCATGTTACCATTGGAGGCTGGGGCAAACAGTGGGCCACCTGTGTTCCAATTGTAGAGCCGGAGTGCCTCCCCGCTTCCATGGCACTCCCTCAAATTCCTCCATCTCAGCTCTTCACACCCTCCCCCACCAGCCAGCTTATCCCTGAATAGGAATTGTGAATGGGGCTGGTGTCACCTGCTAACAGCAGCCTCCCACAAAGAGGTGAATGTAGGAAAAAGCCTTGGCCCCTGAAAGTGGTACATATTCAGCAAATATAGTCCGTCTGTGGTCTGTTTTTTCACTCTGTGCCAGGTCCCCTGCTGCCCTTCTTGGACTTTTTTTTTTTTCCCTCCAGTACTGGGGATTAAATCTGGGGGAACTCTACTCAGGAATGTGAGTCCCCAGTCCTTTTTGTTTTTTGAGACAGGGTCATGCTAAGTTGTTCAGGCTGCTCTAGAACCTTCAGTCCTACTTCAGCCTCCCCAGTAGTTGGATTATAGGTATATGCCACCATGCCCAGCCCCTTTCTGGTCTTTATCATGCTGAATCATCACAGCCACTCAACCATCTACTCATCTTACCCAAAACCGAGGCTCAAACCCAGGAAGTGACCTGCTCACACAGCTGGTGAATGGCAGAGGTTTCTCTAGGTGCTGGCTTTCCTCTTCTAAGGCCATTGAAAGTTGGTTTCTGCAGGGTTCCAGGCCCCAGGTCTACAAGCTTGCTTTGAATTTGAAGCAATCTGCAGCCAAACTTTCAGCCCTTCCTGAATGTGAATCTGCACTTCAAGCGATTTTCTTTGCCAGAAAGACTGGCCTTAAAACCAGGGCCCCTTCCTCAGCCACTCACAGTGGCCTCCACCTTTTGCCTATGCCCTGGCCACTGAGCATGAAGTGTGAGCCTTGTGGAAGGCCTATCTCAGATCACACTACCCTGTAGAAAGAGTTCAGGCCCTACATCACTTGTCTCAGTTTCTTCCTCTGTAAAATGAAACAATCACTACCTGTTTCAAAGAGTTGTTATGAAGATTGGCAACTTCTTCTAAATACTCAGCACAAGACCTAACACATGGAGGAACCAGTGCCTTCACACAGCATTTTCACAGCTGAGGCTGTGTCCATTTACACTAATTCTTCCATATTTTTTTGCTCTTGTGAGTGGTGCAAGGTCTTTCTGCCAAAGACATTCAGAGTTTGCTTAATGGTTTAGGTATCTGTGTTTATTGTTGCAGTATTTTTGTTATTTCAAAACATATTTTTCCTTTAAAAAATTCCCCTTATTTGTCTTGCAGAAAGGTGGTAGGGCTTGAATTTGTGGCCTGCAGAGAAATGCACACTCCTTCCGCACAACCCTTCTGAAGGGTGCGTTGAGGTATCCGTTGGGTGGAGTTTCTCTGTAAGGCAACGTCCAGGTGCTGCAGGATGAGGGAGGCCGCATCACCAGCAGAGGGTGCTGTAGATCAGTTTTTCATCCACTGGGAAAGCGCCCCACCTTCTGGATATTGGCGGAACTGCATCGCCAGCCGCCTGCCTGTCCCTTGGCACAAACAGGAAAAAAACAGGAAAACTATTCCAAGTTAATTCTCAGAAAAATTTTCCTGAACCAGAAAAAAGCATGATTTTGTTATTGTTGGACTGGGAGCCACAGATCTTGGCTCTAGTTCTGGGGCCAAAGTCACTAACTGCTATGCTACTGCCAGGACTTGGTTTCTTTCCTGAGAAATGGAGAGCTTGATCTTATCCTCTCCTCTCTCTTCCCCAGAGAAATTATGTTGAGAAAAACCACAAGGAACAGCACCTTGTTGGTGCTGAGGTTGGTATCACAGTGAGACTCACAGTCCTGTCCCATATCGTGAACCTTTCCTCCTGCTGTCCGACCTCCCTGGCCAGCTGACTCCTTCCTCACTGTACGCATGGCATCCTTTGCCTCCACACCTGTGTGTGGCCCTGGTCCTGCTTTCTCTTCCACAGGACTATCCTCTTAAGCCCAGAGAAACTGCTTCTCTAAATGGAAAGGCAGGAACAGCACACAAAACCAAGAGATCCAAGGTCTGCTCACAGCTTGGTAATTATTTATTGGTTGTGTGGTCTGGAGCAACCAGCTGTCCCTTTCTGGGCCTCAGTTTCACCATCTGTAATCCTAGGTATCTGTGCAACATTTTGGAAATTACATTTATTTATTTTTCCACTTTTTTTCTTGGTGCATTATAGTTGTACATAATGATGGGATTTGTTGTTACATAGTCACACATGCACTCAGTACAACAATATAATTTGACCAACATCCTTCCCCCGCACTTTCCCCCTTCCTCACCTCTTTCTTCCCCTAATTCCTTTCTTCTATTGATCTCACTTTGATTTTTTTTTTTTAACTTTAGAAACCACATTTAAAAGGCCAGTTTGAGAGGGCTTCTGTTTCCTTCTTGCTTTAAGGTCCTGTGTCCACATCCGGTGGGGAGCACCCTTGCTGCTCCTCAGTTGTCTCCCAATGTGAGCATTGTTACCCATTTGCAAACCACATCATCTTGGGCAGTCAGCTAAGCATTAAGCCTGTTTTCTTAATCAGGGACACTTTTCTTTTAAGAAAGTTTAAGAAAAGGATTAAACCAGGAAGTACTTTGTTGAGCTGGGCGTGGTGGCTCAGGCCTGTAATCCCAGGGACCTGGAAATTGAGGCAAGAGGATCACAGGTTTGAGGCCAGACTTGGCAACTTAGTGAAACACTCAGAATTTAAAAACAAAAAATTAAAGGTCTGGGAACATAATTCAGTGGTAGACCACCCCAGGGTTCATTCCCCACTACAACAGCAGCAACAACAAAAAGAAAGTGCTTCGCTGAAATGTGCCTCAGTCAGACAATGGATTTGTATTTTCCCTTATCATTCTGAGATCACAGTGCTATTGGGAATATTTAGGTTGTCTAGAAATAGTGACCTATTTCTAATTCTAATAAGGTGAAAAAGGCAGGTCTCAGCTTTTAATTTCCCACCCAAGGAAGTGAAAGACCAAGTCACCAAGCACTTTTCCCCTTGCATTTCAGGTTCCCCTGTGGCCTTCTATGCCAGTTTTTCAGAAGGTACAGCTGCCCTGCAGACGGTGAAGTTCAACACCATGTCCATCAATTTTGGCAGCAGCTACTTCCCTGAACACGGCTACTTCCGAGCCCCTGAGCGTGGTGTCTACCTCTTTGCAGTGAGCGTTGAATTTGGCCCAGGCCTAGGCACTGGGCAGCTGGTTTTTGGAGGTCACCATTGGACCCCGGTCTGTACCACGGGGCAGAGGGGTGGAAACACAGCCACAGCCTTTGCTATGGCTGAACTGCAAAAGGGTGAAAGAGTATGGTTTGAGTTAACCCAGGGATCAATAACAAAGAGACACCCATCAGGCACTGCATTCGGGGGCTTCCTGATATTCAAGACCTGAGCCCTGGACACAGCTCTCATCAGACATCATGGACCTCCCTGCTCTTCTTGGCCTGGGGTTCTGTTCAGCAATGGTCTGGACACCATCCAGTTGGTGTAGCTCTTCTCTGAAGACCACGTGATCTACCGTTCTGGGTTGGGGTTTTTCCTCCCGAGGAGGAGGAGACCTAGACTGCTCCTCTTGGGGCAGGAACTGGTCCTGCAAGTGTGACCCTTGGCTCCGCCTGACTTTTCTCACACAGCCTGTATGGTGTGGACTCTGGCTCTTTGTCACACCCTGAATTCTATGAACTTTTTTGGTGTTTTGCTCCTCCTGTTGCTAGGAACTTTTATACACTTAACCACTCTTCTGTTTCTTCCTTAAGTATATGCTAAAAAGTCATTTTGCCCCCAGGAGGAATGTTGAAAATGGAGGCATTGGAATACACCTCCATGGTAGAGTGCTTGCCTAGCATACACGAGGACCTGGGTTTGATCCCTAGTATTGCAAAAGAAAAAAAAAAGAAAACCCAAAGGTGATATTTTAACCAAAATTAGGAACCAGTCTCCAGCCATTGCTGGAGAAGAAAAAAATAGCCCTTTTGGTCTCTATCAAACAGGAATGGAGAAAAATCCTGTTGAATTAACCAAGGGGAACAAAACTAGCATCTTTTCTTCAGTTGCATTCATTCCTTTTTTTTTATCTGTACCTATAATTTTAATTTCACATCTTTTTCTCCTAGACTCATTCAGGGTAAAGGCCAAGGGTGCCCAACAGGAAATAAACCATGTATAGCCGCCACTGTTTTTACTCTGTCCCACATCTTACGGACCGTCCTACTTCTTAGCAGTTCTAACCAGGAAGGGTACCGAGGGAGGAAGTGAAGGAATAAATCTCCCTCAATAATGATCAACTTTGGAATAAAATGATGCCCTTCAAATCTCTGCCTCATTTACTTCTGGAGAGCAAAACACAGAAATATGGGACAAAATGGAACCATTTGGGATAAATGTGATTCTCATTATTCCAGGCCATTTTTTTTTTTTAAAGAGAGAGGGACAGAAAGAGAGAGAGAGAGAATCAATTTCAATTAGTTTTTCATGTGGCTTTCTTTGCTCTGACACTTTGTTGCATACGTGGTGCCAGGGTTTGAACCTATGTTCTCACACATTCAGGCAAGCACTGTAACTGCTGAGCCACCGCTCCAGCCTCTCCAGGCCGTTTCACTTCAATAATTTCAGTTAATTTTACATAAAATCTACAGTGACTTCCATACTGTGCGGTGACAATGATACTATATAGTAGAGCCAAGAATAGCTATTATTTCTTCTGTATAAACACGTGGTTTTCAAGACTTTTCAGATCCTAGAGGAAACAGCCTCAAGAGAGCAGTCATCAGTTGTCAGAAAATAAAATGGGATTTTTGGGGGTAATATTTTTATACTGTTTATAATAAAATGAGAGTGGACTTGGTAAAGAGTTGGTGGTTGTGTTAACAAGGTTTCCAGTACTTTTTGTTTCCTTGGTGTCATTCATTCAAACTTTCCTCAGAATTTATTTGCCAGAAAGCTCTGTGCACTCAGTTTGCTAAAATATCAATGCTAAAATGGACAATTTGCCAGGATCACAGCTCTCCAGGGTACTGGAGATTGAACTCAGGGGCCCTTAACCACTGAGCCACATCCCATCAACTACCTTTTTTTTTAAGAAAGAGGAGAAAGAGAGAGAGAGAGAGAGAGAGAGGAGAGAGAGAGAGAGAGAATTTCATTTTTCATGTGGTTTTAGATTTTCTGACACTCAGTTGTGTACACGGTGCTGGGGTTAGTACCTGGGTCCTTGTGCATGCCAGACAAGCACTGTAGCTGCTGAGCCACCACTACAGCCACATCCCAGCCCTTTCTTATTTTTTTATTTTAAGACAGAGTCTCACTAGATTATTGAGGGCCTCACTAAGTTGCTGAGGCTGGTTTTGAACTTGTGATCCTCTTGCCTCAGCCTCCCAAGACCCTGGGATTACAGGCATGTGCCACCATGCCTGGCTATCATTAAGTATTCCTGGCCTTGATCACAGGTTGAATCTTGCTCACCCCCTGTTACCAAGGCCATTCCTGAACCAAGATGTGGGTAGTCGGTTCATGGCAGATCCAAGTTTACAGGCCGTGAAGCAGGTCACTCTTGCTGCCAGCCAGACCAACCTGTCTTCTTTTGCTCCTTCTTGCAGTTATTGATCAGGCCCTGCTGGTGACTAACTGACTAAATTGTAACATTGGGGCAATACAGTCTTCCATTTGGAGTTTATTGTACATAATAAGCAGAATGAATTAGTGCCCTCTGTAAAGGGTACCTATCTTCCAACCTTCAGAGGATCATTGCTCTGCAACAGGAAGGTTATAAATAAAAGCAGTAACTGGTCAACTCTGCCAACAGCATTGTTTGAGGCACTCCAAAAGTTTCTAGGATGATAACTACAGAATTCAAGGTTCTTTTAGCCAGGGTGTTTTCAATACAACAAAACATATGTGATTGCATACCACAAAACCGTAAATACAGATTTTCTATTTAGACAGTTCCAAGATGAGAACCCTAGGTCAGCAAGAATTCTAAAGTTCCTTTAAGAGATTTCTTATCTCTGCTAAGGCACCTAACTCTGGGAGGAGACATTCTCAGTGCCTTCCAGAGAGACCCCGCGGATATAGGCCAGTGTTAAAAAAAAAAAATCCTTCCTTGAGGCCCCAGGACAACACAAGGGTCCTGCACGCAGTGGGACTTCCCCAGACCCACAGGGAGAAAATCGTAAAAATATTCAAAAAACATTGGAAAGCAAGAAAGGGTACCTACCGTAAGCACTTCAGGACATTTTAGTAATTTCTGAAGAAAAAAAGTAGAAGGGATCAGATATAAAATGAAATAGCAATATGAAATCATGACCCCATAAAATGAAATAGCAATATGAAATCATGAAGAGAATGATCTCAGGAGAGCCCCAAACTCAAACACAGCCCCTGTACACTTGGGATCACGGGGCAGAACGAGAGCCCCATGCCCAGTCCTGAGCCCAGAACAGGGCAACTGCTGACCCTCTGGGGACGGGAAGCTGCTGACCCTCTGGGGACGGGAAGCTGCTGCCCCAGAAAACAAGCGTGACCACAATGGAGTCAGGACCCGGCCAGTGCAGACACGTGTCTCCCTACACCACTGTGTCATGCTGAAATAACTTCTGTCCTTTACTTTTATTTCAGAAACACTATCAAGAGAATATAGTCTATAAGAAGTGTTTTTAGACTGGGGATATAGTTTATGGTACAGCTCTTGCCTACCATGCATAAGGCCCTGTGTCTCATCCTCAGCACCACAAGAAAATAAAAAGGTTTTGTTATGGTTTAGATCTGGAATGTCCCACAAGAGGAAATAATTTGAAAACATGGCTCCCGGTGCAGCAAGTTTCAGAGGTGGGACCTTTAGGAAACGATTATATTATGAGAGGTACAACCTCACTAGTGAGTTAATCCATTTGCTGGATTAATAATCCGAATGAACTATGTGCTGATTGTAGGCAGGACCGGCATGGCTGAGGAAGTAGGGCACTGGAGCATGGCTTTGGGGACTGAACTTGTCCCTGGCTCCTTCCTGCTCTTTCTGCTAAGCCGCTTCCCTCCGCTGTGCCCCTTCACCACCATGTTCTGCCTCATCTCAGGCCCAGAGCTGGTTGACCGTAGACTGGGCCTCTGAAACTCATACTGAATAACGGGGCCCAATTAAGGCCCCCCAAATGTAAAGCCTATTCCGTGATAGTAATCTGTAGAAACATTCTAGTCTAGCCAAGCTTTGTCCCAGACCAGCAGGAAAAACAGAAGTGGGGACAGGCCCAACGGGAGGTTACAGGAAAGTTTAAACTCACGGGCTAAAAGGGCATAGACCTATACCATTGGTACTTTTCCAAGACCTGGTTAGCACAGATATTTATCAGTGTCCCCACCATCCCCACAGCTATATAAGCCTCTAGACTAGTATATTTAAATGGCAACCTGCTATTCGGTCCCCTCTCACTCTGTGAGAGTTCTTTATTTTTTTCACACTTGAATGAATCCTACTCCTTTCACTGCCTTCTGTTATTGTCCATGGATTTCATTCTTTGACTTTGTGAGTCAAATACCCAGAGAGAAATTGGCAGTGAGCTATAGGGTCTGCTAGGCACTGGAGGGCATAGCCTGCCACTAGGAGCTGCACCATGCCTCTTGATGCAGTAGTGAAGAATCTGACTTTGCTGGCTGCAACCCTGGGGGCTGATGCCCAGGCATCCTTGCTGTGTTAACTAATGGACTTTCTCAGCTGCAGGGGCCTGCAGCTTGTTCAGATCCCACCCACCAGGAGAAGCAGGGAATCTCAAACTCCAGTTTCAAAACCATGAACCCAAAATAAACTTCTCCTCTTCTAAGTTGTTTTTATCAGGCATTTTATTTACAGATAAAAGTTGACTGATAGGTTTTATAAGATCTCCTTTCCTCTCACACTCTGAAGTTCCTCTCTATTCCTTATGCCAAAATCAAAAATTTGCTGACTGGGTGGTGCACACCTATAATCTCAGAGACTTGGGAGGCTGAGGCAGGAGGATTGCAAGTTGAGGCCAACCCTCACCAATTTAGTGACAATCTGTCTCAAAATAAAAAATAAAAAGGGCTGGAGAGGTAGCTCAATGGCAAAGCACCTCTGGGTACCAAACCAAACCAAATCAAATATCGAAACTGCACCCAGTTCTAGCCAGGGCATAGTTTCCATCCTCCTCCATCTGACAGTGACAGAGCTCTCTGAGGTTGGAGGTAAATAAATGAAGTGAGGAAGCGGAAATCTTGAGCAGGGAAGACAGGAAAGAATTGCTTTTTATTTTTGCACCAACAAGCAGCTATTGTCCCATCACCACAACACACAGAAATAAAAACAAAAGCAAAAACAACAACTACAAAAAAAATCCCCAGGAGGCCAAGCCACACAGAAGGGAGGCAAATAGGGTTTCACTAATACAAAAAAGAGCAGCTATCCCCAAATTGCCAAACAACTGTGGAAAGCTAGTGTCATGAGCAATAAGATTCCAAATCCAACAAGCTGAAAATGTGGGGATCTATATTTTTCTAGAAATAGAGGAAATTGGATTATTTATTTATTTATTTTTGGTATGAAACCCAGGGCCTCAGGCATGCTAGGCAAGAGTTCCGCTGCTCACTTACATGCCAGCCCCAGGAAACTGGAATTTTACACCTGCATTACCATTACTCAGAGTCAGGTTCTAAACACCATCCTCCATAAAAAGGCCAAGAAAATACCAGAGAAGCCTGGAAATTCTCAGCATGCCAAAAGTAAACTGTGCTCAAAAAATGATGGGTGTATTTCAAAAGGACTCAGGGGCCACCTAGGTAAAATGCTTGTAGTTAAGGGTGGGTCAATTTAAGCATCAAACCCAGTAACAACCTAGTAGACTATAACCCATTAGAATGTCACTGAGATATGTAAATGTAATAATGGCATTGGAAAATCACCGCTTTGCAACCAATGATTCACACAAGAATCATCAATGGATGCTAACACACAGTTTCAAAGTATCTTTCAGAGCTTACTCATTACAAAAGGAAAATGGCAACTTCAGGGAAATGAGGTAGCACCTTAAACGGGTGTTCGACACCAGCATCAATAACTGGGGATCCCTTACACCATGACCTCCTGGTGAGATGTACTGGTCTTGATAAAATCATCAGTGCCATAAAGAACTGTTTCACACTCACATAGAGTGTGATCATGCAATGCATGATCTTAGGCGCAGATTCTGCATCAGGAATATGTGCTCTCAAAGACTCACACTGACCAGCAAAACCTGAACAAGGTCTACATTTTATGACGTTGTCGATCAGTGTTATGGAGTCAATGCTGCTTTCCTGGTTTTGGTAATTGTACATAATTGGTCAAGTAACAGAAAGCTCATGAGGTATTTAGGAATAAAGGAACATGAGCACTCTGCCTTACTCCAAATAATTTTGGGGAAAATGTGTATATGCATGTGTACACAAATATTGCAAGATGAGCAACTGTAGCCAGATGTTAGTTTATGAGTCTGGGCGAAGGACAATGGCATTCCTCATACAATCTTTGCAACTCTTCTGAAGTTTGAAACTGTTTCAAAATAAAATAAGAAGCCTGTGGTGGTGAACAGCTGTAATGCCAGCTACTCTGGAGGCTCAGGCAGGAGGATCCCAAGCTTGAAGCCAACCTGGGCAACTCACTGCGACACTGTCTCAAAACAAAACAAAAAGGACTAGGGGTATGGATCAGTGGTAGAGTGCTTGCTGAGCAATCCTTAGAACTGCAAATGGATTTTTAAAAACTCAAAGTAAAATTTGGCTATTGAAATAAAAAACTTAGGGGCTGGAGTGGTGGCTCAGCAATTAAAGCATTTGCTTGGTATGTGCAAGGACCTGGGTTCAAACCCCAGCACCACATGTACAACTAAGTGTTGGGAAACAAAAACCAGATGAAAAAATACAATTCTTTCTCTCTCTCTCTCTCCATCTTAAAAAAAAAATTAAAACTCAGGAAATGGGCTGAAAAGCAGAAGGAGGTTGGAATAGATAAGAAACATGCTAAGTAATATAGAAGAAACATCTAGAAGACCTCATATTTCTCTCATGGGAGTTCTAACTGGGATGTTGGCACATGCCTGTGGCCCTAGCTATTTGGTAGGCTGAGGTAGGAGGATCACTTGAGCCCATAAGTTTAAGACCAGCCTGGGCAACACAGTGAGACCTTGTCTCAAAATAAATAATAAATAGATAAATAAAATTATTTAACAGAAGTTCTAGAATGATAAAGGTCTAAAGAGGGAAGACAGTTAACAAAGCAATAATGGGAAATTTTTTTTCAAGTTCAAGGGAAGTTTTTTTTTAATTGAGAAATTTATTTTTTTGAAAAATACAAGTTTTTAACAAAATAATATAAAATGTATATAGATTCTGAAGATTAGATTTACCCCCAAGAGTGCCCCCCCATTACCCACTCTTATCCCTCCCTTCCCCTTCCCACAATATCTCTAAAAAAGTATTAGGCTGTATAACATTACACCTTATCTGGATTTAACACATGATAATAGACCACCTTTCTCAATGGCCAGGGTCTAGATCCAGCCTCCACAGAT
>PVKS010041325.1:0-5000 GCA_004027875.1 Aplodontia rufa
TTCTATGGAGTCATCCGGAGAGGGCTGAGAGTCCGCAGCTGGGTGTGCAGGGTGCGAGGCGAGCTTCAGTGCCCGTGGGTTTGGATGTTGGTGGGGGCCCTGGGACCAACCCCGCCCTGGGTACCAGTGGACAGCTCTTCCGTCCCAAGCGTGAACATGTTGGAATCCCACGGTGCCGCTTGAGGGGAGTGACCCCATCGCCACCCCCATTTCACAGCTGAGGGAACTAAGAGACAGAAAACTGCTTCGGCAGCTGATGTAGAAGCCAGTGAGGTTTAGATTTGGTTCCAGGGGTGCGGTGCTCTGAGGAGCTGAGATTGCACAGCTGGTGAGAAGGGGGCCCGGATTTGGAGCCACGGATGTGACCCTGAGCAGGCTTTAGCCTTTTTTCTTCTTTTTAGAGAGAGAGAGAGAATCAGCTTTATTTAGTTTATCTTGTGGCTTTCATTGCTCCAACACTTAGTGGTGTTCGTGGTGCTGGGGTTCGAACCTGCGACCTCGCGCATGCCAGGCGAGCGAGGTAATCACTGAGCCCCAGCTCCAGTCCCCAGCCTTAACCCCAGCCCCATTTCTACGCACTTTCAGTGCCCTCTGCTGGTCCCCCAATTTCTCAGCGTCTCCGGGGTGTCTGCTTCGACCCTCCCCAGACTGGAAGCCTCCGAGCTCCCTCTGAACCCACTCTTCCTTCACCTCCCACCTGAAGAGCCTCTCCACTCACTCTTGGTTTAGGAAGACTGACTGTCCAGATGGGAAAGGGCACGTTTCCGTTTTCACTGCCTCTGGCTGTAATTACAAATGGGGGCAGCAGATCGCAGGGACATTGTCATCAGGAGCAGCCGGGTTTCACCATCACAGTTACCGCATCTTGAAATCCCGTTGCTACCCTGAGATGTTTGCCGGTCACCCTGCTATTAAAGGAAGCTTGCTGATTACAGCACAAAGACTTTATTATTTTAAATACAATAATAACTCGTTTTCAGCATGACTGGTTTCCTCCATGTTTGATAGGAGGCCTCTAAAAACAGTTTGGAGAAAGGGGGACTTGACTTCACCAGGCCGCAGGGAGCTGCATGGCCCAGACAAGAATTGTTTCCCCAGCCACCGAACTCAGGTTCTATGGAGTCTCCTCCTGCAACGTCCCTAATGCCCTCTCCCCACATTTACTCCCCCGTCCTAGTTCAGATATCCATGGACGCGCTGGCGTCCCCTGCCTCCACGCCTCCCTCTTGCTCCTTTTGTCTTCCCCCTTTTAAAAATCCACAACAAAACGAATACCTAGTGTTTACACCGACCCCCAGGATGAACGGCAAATGCTACAGAGCGCTCACAAATGGCTCCCCTGATCTAACCACATCTTAACATACAAATACTTTAAGAACCTATTTGGAATTTTTACCTTTTCTCCAAAACATCAAAAGATTTAGCAATAAAAAAAAAAAGTCCACATTCCCACGCGGCGGTGACCTGTCTCCAGCCATCTCCTCCGAGCAGAGGTCTTACCATTCAAGAGGGCGCTGTTCTCCAGTTAGCCCCAGACCTCCCCCTTCCCCAGTGCATCCGCGTTGGCAGGAAGCCACCCCACCCGCCTGCTCCTGCCTGGGCCTCTCTGGAGAGCTGAGTGGAGGGAACTTGGTCTTGAGTAGGGTGCATGAGCAGAAGAGCTGGGGTAAGCAGACTCTCAAGACAGGGCTTGGAGACTCCCCAAAGATACCTGAGCCCCAGATCAGCTCAGAAGCAACTGAGCCTTGAACATGCAGGGGTCCTGCAGGCTGGGGGAAGAGAGGGGCTCCAGGCCCACCAGGTGTGGAGCCTGTTTCCAAGGGGAGGGGACACTATGCAGGCTTAGTCACCACATCAGGAAGAGGGAACGAGAACAGCCAACCAAGCAGGCCCTCAGGTCAGCACTCCCGGTGCTCAGGGCTGTGCAGCCCCCTCCTGAGGGACCTGCCTCAAGGTGAGGATGTCACTTCCACGCTCGGTTCCAATGCTCTCTCCTCGGCTGACTTTGATGCCTACTGCTGTGATGGACAGGAACCCAGCGCAGCCTCAGGCCAGCCACCTTCTAAAGGAACCACACCCTTGGGCCTGGAGCAGTGGCTCAGTGGTAATTATGCTTGCCTGGCATGCACAAGTACGCGGGTTCAAACCCCAGCAACCCATGTACACAACTAAGTGTCAGAGCAGTGAAAGCCATGTGAAAAATTCAATAAAAATTGATTCTCTCTGTCTCTCTGTCTCTCTCACTGTCCTTCTCTCTTTAAAAAAATAAAATAAAAAATAAAGGAACCACACCCAACAACCACGGCAGCTGGGACGGTTCTGCCCCTGGTGGAGCCTGCAGGTCAACACCTGGACCACCGCCCCAGGTGGGTCCTGAAGCAGGACGCACACCAAGATACTGACCCTCAGAAACGGGGGGACAGTGTGACATGTGAGTCCCACACCGCATGGCCAACAGAGCAGATTCAGATCCCAGCACTCACACAGCAGGTGCTGTCCCGAGGCCTGGCCCCCCGCTCATTATCATCGCCTGACACCGGTGCAGGAGGCCGAGCTGTGGTCTACCTGGGGGAAACTAAGGCACAGAGAAGGTGACTGGCCCAGCCGGTCAGCGTCACCTCTCCCTGTAAACACACAGGAGCCTTCCCCACTCCTGAGTTTGCAAACTGAGCTTCCTCTGTGTCCAGGTCCCCAGCTTCCCAGAGGAGAACTGAAGATGCGTCTGTGGGTCAGCGGGTCCAGCACCCTACGGCAATGCTGGGACTAAGTCCCCCTCTGTGTCCCGGGCGACTGCAGGTTGAAAACGTGGGGGTGGGGACTGGATCTGTGCCAGACCTCTGTCCTGACTCCCTAAACAGCGTAGAACCCCTGTCCAGCTTCCAGTAGGCTTTACACATCTAGGAATGGTTCCAGGCATGCGGGAGGGTACACAAAGTTTCTGTGTAAACCCTATGCCATATTTTTTTAAGAGAGAGGGACAGTGAGAGAAGAGAGAGACAGAGAATCAATTTTGTTTAGTTTTTCATGTGGCTTTCATTGCTCTGACACTTCGCTGCATAAGTGGTGCTGGGCTTCGAACCCACATCCTCCCCCATGCCAGGCAAGCGCCGCAAAAGCTGAGCCACTGCTCCAGCCCCTCCTATGCCATTTTATAGAAGGGACTTGAGCATCCATGGATTTGGGTATCTGTGAGGGACCTGGCAACCCAACCCCTGAGGACACCAAGGGACAACTTAGCAGCAGCCTCCTGCCTCTGTTTTACGAAGCTCCTTTTGAGAGGCACAAATTGTCAGGAAGCACAGAAGGCCCCAGAAAGGGACTTGGGTGAGCTGAAAGAGTTTGGGAGGGTCAGGGCAACCACGACGTCCCCCCGATGCGGAGATACTGTACTATTTTAGCACTGCGCTGTACCAATGCGTCCCCACCGAAGACAGAAGAACAGGAATCCAGACCCGGAATCGCGTGTGGATAATCGTGTTGGCTCAGGAATGCACCAGAGGTCGCGATTTGTTTTCTTGTTTGGGTTTTCTTCGCCCAGCAGATTTGTGAAGCCATGGGCTGCGTGCACCGGATCAGAATTGCCGGGAACATTGAACACATGAGTGCTGGGACCCCACCTCCAGCGCCAGGATTGGGAAAACATCCCCAGGGTCTGTTTCTTCAACGTCCTTGAGAACCACCGACACAAAGCCGGGGTTCTCAAAGTGTGGGCCCCGGACCAGCATCGTCAGCATTGCTGTCCCCAGGCCCCACCTCCACCCCCACCCGACCTCTGCCACCTGCCTGAGCCCAGCAAGCCTGGCCCACGCCAGGCCTTCCAGCAGGAGCTGAAGGATGAGAAGGCTGGCAGAATTAGCAGTGCGCTGCCTCTGGTCCTGCAGTGCAGCCAGGCCACCACCTGGAGCCACTGTCACCAAGACCTTTTCTCATCCCCAAGGAACTCCGTGCTCCTCTGTGCTGCTAACACACCGAGGTCCCCAAATCCAACACCAAAGTTTACCCTGGACCTGAATCTAAGGAGGCTGGGTCAGCGCCCTGAAAACTGGCCGTGCTTGTAGGAACCAAAAAGCCGGCGTCTGGGGTGCGGGAAGGATCCCAGGGCAGAGAGGAGGAGAGTGAGTCCTACCCCTGCACCCCAGCGACCCCGCAACCCGTCGCAGGCTTCTCTCGACCGTTTGATGAAGCTCCTTTTTAAATGGGATCTTCATTCCGAGGCGAGGACTGACAAGTTCCAGAATGTTCCAGCAGGTCCACCTGCAGGCCCAATGTGCAGACCACTTTGCAAAGCTGGCAGTCAGCGGCTGCCGTCCACCCGGCTGGATGGAGAGGCCGAGGTCCTGGGTGGTGGTCACTGTGGGCCCTGTGGATGTGTGGGTCAGTGGGTGGCTCCGTCCCAGGCTGGGCCAGACACCGACACCGCGGGAGGAGGCGGAGGAGCCGACGCAGTCGCCCCGGTCATCAGACCCCAGAGTCTCCGCCTTTAGAGGACTGGCACAGTGACCAGCCAGGTGTCCACCAGGCCTTCAGCCCCAGGCAGGGGCTGCGTCAATGGTGCCCTTTCCCCGAGGCTTCCAGCTTCTTAGATGGGGAAACACCAAGTGCCCCACCTCGCAGCCTGCTGACGGCTGTCCTGGGGTACCCGGCCTCCCGTCGGGTAAGCACCTCCCATGAATCCCTTTGATGACTCTGTGCGTGCACGTTGTGCATGTGTGCCTCTGTGTGTGTGTTTGTGTGTGTATGTGCATGTGTGCATGTGTGTGGGTGCACGTGTGAGTGTGTGCATACTTGTGTAGGCGTGTGTGCATGCATGTTCGAGTGTGTGTGCACATGCGTGTGTATGCACGTTATGCATGTGTCTCTGTGTGTGCATGTGTGTATTGTGCGTGTGCATGTGCAAGTGTGCATGTGTACACATGTTTGTGTGTGCACATGTGTTCACATGTGTGTTTGTGTGCCCGTTTGTTTGTATGTGTTTGTGTGTATACATACGTGTGTTTCTA
>PVKS010041325.1:7500-16090 GCA_004027875.1 Aplodontia rufa
CGCCTGCCGTCCGCACAGCTCTGCGCACAGCGACTCCAAAGCTTCCCGCATGGATGAGAAGAGCGCCGGGCCTCGTGGGGTCAGCCGAGGGAGCAGCCGCCTTAATCCACCCTCACCCTCCTCCCTGGGCACCGGGCACTGCCGAGTCCAACACCTCCAGGGGAGAAGTAGCGAGCAGACGCATCTGCGCTCTGACCTCGGCTGCCTCTGGGAAACCGGCCCAGGGGCGAGGAGCCCACAGCTCCTACCCAAAGCCCCGTGGCCCAGGGCTGAGCCCGAGGTGGGTGCGGGAAAAGTGAGGATTGGACTTCACGTAGCTCCTGATCGCTTCTCTCTGCATGCTGGCCTCCTCCTCCAGGCAGGCTCCCCTGAGTACTATGTTCAGAGCTGGGCACCCTAACCTGCTCAGCTTAGAGAACTGAAGAGCAGATAGAGTTCACTGGCTCTAAGAGGCTCCGGGGTCTTAAAGCCAGAGCCACGCAGAGTCACCAGCATGGATGTTCCAGCTCACAGGGATCCATCCGTTATTCACTCAACAAACGCCAACACTTCTTGCTCAGGGCACTTTTCCAAGCACTTGAGACACCGAAGCAGACAAGGTAGGGAGAGAAAGACTGCTGGCCGTCCAATCAGAAGGAAACACATGATTTCACCTACTGACAGGGTGCTGCGGTCCACAGAGGTCCCACGGGAAGGTGGGGCGCACCTCAGGAAGGTGACTTTGTGCTGAGCCTGGAATGTGAGGCGGGGTCAGCCACAGGAAGAGCAAAGACAAGGCCTTGAGGGCCCTGTACTTTAAAATGCAGGAGCCAGGTGACCCTTGGCTGTAGTCCCAGCCGCTGGGAAGGCTGAGGCAGGAGGATCCTTTAGGCCCAAGAGTTTGCAGCCAGCCTGGCAACCCAGTGAGATACGGACTGGAAATCAAACGACTCTGTTCATGAACGAAAGGAAGGGAGGAGAGGCAGAGGTCCCATAGCCGGCCTGTCCCCAGGATCGGACGGTGCTACCACAAGGTCATAGACCAAAAAGCCACGAGGGCTCAGGAGGGGAACTGGGAAACAGTTGCTCAGAGCAGCAGAGTTTCCTAAGACTGTAGGGGACCCAACAGAGCCCAAGGCCTCCGTGGAGGCCTGCGCCAAAGCGGCTCAGTCAGAGGACAGGAGGGTCTTGCGCGGGCAGCCGGCCAGCGCACTGAACAAGGCGCTCCCGGGGACAGGACCTACTTTTTTTTTTAAATAATAACTAGGCTAGAAACATCTGAACTGCCTCAAAAACAAAAAGTCACAGAAACAAGGAAAGAATTTCAGGTGAGAGTTCATTCCCTCGTGTCTAAACAACCCAATATTCTTTTTCTAAAGCGGTAAACTGAGGCCGAGGCACATCACCACGTGCCCCCCGTCCCACCAGGCCACAGAAGCCCTTTTCTAGCACCATCCGGGTGCAGGCGGTTGGAAACGCCCAGCACAAGATGGATCTCGTCTCCGCTGCAGCCCGTGAGACGGGTGCTGTTTGAACCCCGCTTCACACACGAGGACACTGAGGCCCGCAGGGGACCGGGATTCCGCCCCCGGAATCCGCCGCGGCCCTGCAGTTCTGCCACCCGCCCGCAGGCGGCGCCCTCGAGCGCAGCCCGGACCCCGCGGCAGCGCAGAGACCCGGTCAGCCCCGAGCGCCCTGCAGGGTCCCGGCGCCGCGTGCACAGGAAGGGACATCGCCGGGTGCGGGTGCGTAGCGATGGGCCTGCGCCGCGAGACCGGACTCTTGCGGGGCCGCTGCCTCCTGCCTGCTCCGAGGCTGGCGGGTGAGGACAGCAGGTGGCTGCGGCCGGGCGAGCCGGCTCTTTCCTGCCTTTGCGGCTCGCGGGCTGCGGCGCCACCTGGTGGCAGGTCGTGGCAGCCGCAGGCGACCGCAGATGAGTGGCGGGGACATGCGAGCGGGGAGCTTGCTCTGCGGGTACAAAGTTCCAGCTAGACCGGAGGAAGGCGTCCTGGTGATCTGTAGTTAGTAATAATGCATCACACGGGCGCAGCGGCGGCTCAGCAGCCACGGTGCCTGCCTGGCATGCGAGGACGCGGGTTCGAATCCCAGCTCCACGTACAAAAAGCCACGCGAAAAACTAAACAAAACTGGTTCTCTCTTTCTCCCTCTCTCTCTCTTTCTCCCTCCCTCTCTCTCTCTCTCTCTCACTGTCCTTCTCTCTTTTAAAAAACATAATATATCATATATTTCAAAATAATGAAAGGAGAGTTTTTAAAATATTCTCCTCTCCCCTCAAAAAACACCTCATCTGAAGTGATGGACATGCTGACACGCCTGAGTTGTCACTGTGCAATGCGTGCATTCGGTGGAGATGCAACCACTGGAGGCCTGGCCCATGGTACAAGCGGGGTGCGCGCGCGTGCGTTGCTGGGACGGAGCCCAGGGCCTCAGTGCGCGGGGCAAGCTCTCTGCGGCCGAGCTCCAGCTCCAGCCCACGGGTCTTTTTTTTTTTTTTTTAGTAATTAGTGTTTGCTACATTATTTTTCCACGGTTTCTGTTTGTTAATTATACGTATACATAATAGTGGGATTCTTTGTTACAGGATAACTTTTGAAAATACAGTTCCACAGTTGGTTGAACTCATGAATGCAGAGCCTCAGGTAGGGAGGGTCCACTGTACTCCAATTTCCTTCTCTATCTAAAACTAACAAAAGCATTGAGTTTGATTAATCCTCAGTGTATGGTTAACCCAAATCCACTGAATTGATTGGTGGCAGCTGTCATTCGTTCTGCTTGGGTGATTTACGGAGCACCCATTGGGTGCTGGCCTCAGCCTTGGGCCATGAACGAGACAGACGCCATCCCTGCTGGAGATGTTCCGGGGCAGGCCCAGAAATGAGGTGGAAAACTACACAGTGACCCCACTGTCTGCTTAGACCTGTGTAAATGTGCTGTGTAAAGGGTGCGTGTGGCTTTAAATACTTTTTGTCTAGAAAGCACAAGTTGAAAAAATTAGCAAGAAGAAAAGAACAATGAAGAAGGACTCCGTGGATCACAGAAGGATGTAAAAATGGGGGCGATCTCATTCAGGCACCATCAGAAGGTGGCAGAGGATGTTAGCGATTTGAATGGAACACCCTGCAGGATGGAGAGAGCACCATGCCCAGCTGGGGATCCCACCAAGGGAGGAAGCTGGCTCCGTTTGTAAGATGCTCAAAATAGTTCCCTGAAAGACAGTGGAAGACATAGGGCGTGCTACAGGGCAACTGATCTGGTTTCTTCCATGTGTCAATGAAATGGAAATAAAGAATAGAAGAAAGAATTCTATAGACTGTAGAAAGCTTAAACTAAAAGATAAAACACAGCGCTACCATACGACCCAGCAATTCCACTTCAGGGTACCAACCCCAAAGAACTCAAAAGGATTTCTAAGAGATATTTGTACACCCATGTTAGTAGCAGCATTATTCACAAGAGCCAAAAGAGGGAAGCAACCCAAGGGACATTGATGGATGAGCAGATAAACAAAATGTGGCTTATAACACAATGGAATATTACACAGCCTTAAAAAGGAAGGAAATCCTAACACATGCTACATCAAGGCCCTCGAGGGCCTTATTATGCTCAGTGAAATAAACCAGTCATTAAAAGACAAATATAGTATGATTCACTCCTCTGAGGTCTCTAGAGTGGTCAAACTCAGACCAGCATCCAAGGTAGGGAGTGAGTAATTTGGACCAGTTTCAGTCTAGGAAGATGAGAAAGCTCTAGAGATGGATGGTGTCACAGCCACGTGACTGTGCTTCACGTAGGCTCCAAAATGGCCAAAAGGGTCAATTTTATGTTACAAATATTTTACTACACACACACACACCCCAGAAAGATACCAGAGTCAGTGTAGACTTCCTCATTCAAAGAAATCAACTGTAAGAGGTTAAGTCAGGAAATTTGAATATAGACAGGGAATTAGATGATATAAAAGTCATTTTCATGTCATCGGTGTGATATTAGGAAGAGAACTGTGGGCTCTGGAGATGTAGTCTGTAAAATCACATAAGTTCCGGGATTTGCTTTAACATAGAGAAGAAGAAAGAGGAAATGGATTTATAATGCACTGCTGGTGAAATCCTGATGACTATTAAGTCTGGGCAATGGATACCAGGGTTCACTGTTCTCTTTACTTTTAGTGCATTTGAAGGATTTCAGAATAAGGAAAGTCTTGAAGAACACGGTATTCAAACAGCAAAGGCAGCCGGGCACTGTGGTGCGAGTCTGTAATCCTAGCGGCTTGGGAGGCTGAGGCAGGAGGATTGCGAGTTCAAAGCCAGCCTCAGCAACTTAGTGAGACCTTGCCTCAAAATAAAAAAGGGCTGGAGATGTGGCTCAGTGGTTAAACACCCCTGAGTTCAATCCCCAGTACCGAAGAAGAAGAGGAGGAGGAGGAGGAGGAGGAGAGGCAAAAGGGTTTGGGACCAATAAATTTAAAAATGAAAACCATTTAAAAATAGTATGTATCTTGTTGATGTCTCTCAGCATTTAAATATAAATATATATGTATATATATTAGTGCATTCCATAAAAATAGCACAGTACTTATCTGGTTGATCAATACAGATGTATATGCTAAAAAATTGCTTTTTTTCTGCTGGGGTAGGAACTCAGAGGTTTGTAGATCATGGCTATAAAGACACTTGGAGCCTCTTATGGTCCTAGAAATCAACAGGGTTAGAAACTGAGGTAGTGATGAGTCGTACAGGGTTGGACAGACAGGGAGCCTTGGGCTGGGGTGTAGCTCAGGGTGCTCTCTGGACAAGCATGCGTAGAGCCCTGGGCTCCATCTCCAGCTTCAGAAAAGCGAAAAACGATGAACGAAAACCCACACACTTTAAAGCAATCTGCCCTGGGGCTCAACATGCTCCAAGGCTGCTCTTTATCCCTAATATGACTTATTATCTTATTTTCTGAGTTATTTGAAAGCAAATCCCTGTTGCTGTCGGTCGCAGAAACTCTTTGGTCAAATGATCGATCGAGAGCTGGGGTTGTGGAGTGTGCGAGTGCTGGGTTCGAATTCCGCTCTTTGCCGCTTTGTAGCCAGGGAGTTGGGGACAAGTTTCCTCCTCCCTCTCTTCACCCACAAACTGAAGATAAAGCAGAATCTAGTTCATGGCCACGTTGAGCTAATGCAACGGGATCTCAAGGTGCTCAGCACCGCCTGCGCAGGCAGCAGGTGCAAACTAGAGCCAGCAGCGACCTTGGGCAACAGTACTGTTTTAATTCCCAGGCCCCCCCAAAAAATGCTTTTCAGCAACTCTGAGGAAATGACGCATTGCAACCGCTTGAAGAAACCCTGCTCTTCCTGAGAACTAATCAGATTTCTTCTCAAAAAGATAATAAAAGGAAGCAAGGGGAAAATGAAAGTTAATTTAGACCAGAGAGGGAAGTGAGAGGAGAGAAGAGAGCGAAGGCGAGAAGAGGGAACCAAACCGAGGAGCAGGGGAGCCGAAAGCTGCAGGTGCGTCCTGATTCCTGGATGATGGTGGTGGATGGACAGACGGACGCGGGGGAAGGATGGATGCAGGTGGAAGGGAAGAGGGGAGGAAGGGTGGACACTGGAAAGATGGGGTGCACGGATAGGTGGATGAGGGGCGATGGGCAGAGGACAGAAAGTGAAGAGGACCTCCTGGTGAAAAGCGCAGGTCCCTTACAGCCTTCCCCAGTGCTGCTCAAACTCGCCACCAGAGGGCAGCCGAAGCCCAGCGAACCCTCTCAGAGGCCCCAACTTTACTCTCACTTTTAAGCTCTTTTGCTTGAATGAGCACGGTAAAGCCGTTTCTGTCGCACCCTGAATTTACACACACACCCACGGCACCCCACAACCCCACTGGTATTTATAACCCCGATCCTTGCTCCAACAAATGGAGGAAAAAACCCAAGGGAAGCCTAAGAGAAAGCGCACTGGGCAGATGGCAAGCAGAACTTCCCGAGGGTCAGGAACGGAGTGTGGAGGGTGGACAGTGGATTTCGGGGTCTCCCTAGTCGTCCTGCTAATCATATTCACGCTGCACCCACCTGATGTCTGCACAGGAATCCAGCCAAGGGGCGAATCTGGGACTGAACCTTCATACAAATCACCTCCAACCCCAAAGAAACTAGAAACGAGCGAGGGATTCACCCACGCAGGCTCGGAAAGCCACTTGCCCAGGGTCACCAGGAAGCCACTCAGTGGCACCGCTGGCTCTGCCCCCGGGGGCCTCCCGCGAGAATGGCCACTCTGGGGGTCACCGGCAAAGGGGAGGAGGACCTGGAGCAAACTCGACGGCAGCCACCACGTCCTCCCCGCCCTGCCAGCCGCTCTGCCTTCAGCCCGAACCTGTAGGTTGACGCTCAGGGGTGGGATAGAGGTGGGGTTCCCACGGCCCCCCAGAAAGCAGCACTCCGCAGCCGTCCGGTTGGAAGCACTTTCTAACCCATCCCAGGCGACGCTGCACCGCGCGTGGGGCAGCCCAGGCTCACAGAGCTGGTTGGGGGTCCCGGCGCGGGTGGGGGGCTTAGGGCGGCAGATAATGACCAACGGACAGAGGAGCCCGCGACTTCAGCAGCCCGCAGGCCACAGGAGTGCGTCCTGCACCCCCTAAGACGCGCCAGGGTCCCCGCGCCGCCCTCCACCGGGCATACTCACTCCCATTCCTTCCTCCTGGCCTGGGGGGTGCTGTGGATTTTGTGCGCCTGGTGCGCCAAGATGACATCCCGGTGGTCCACCACGCCACCGCGCCGCTTCAGAGCGGGCCCCTCGAAGCTGCTGCCGGTCTGGTGGGCCCACATGTCCCGCGCGGTGCTGGACGCGGCCGCCGGGGCGCTGCGCGGACCTGGGGATCCTGAGCTGCGGCCGTGCAGGGCGTCATAGTAACCGGCGGGGGAGAGCATGGGGTCGGGGACCCGGGAGGTCAGCAGCATCCATGGGCCTCGCTCAGAAGTCCCGGGGTCTTCCGCCTCCAGCGCAGTGAAGAGGAAACTAGAAGAGCGGAGGGAGAAGCAGGGTGAGCGGCGGCCAGAGCGAGCGCGGCGATGCGGGGACGGAGAGGACAGCAGAGGCCGGCCCGCCCTGCAGCCCCGACGCCAGTCTCCCCAGCCCGGGTTGCCTGGATGGAGCATTTCCTTGGCAACTTGGGGCTCCGGAAAGCCACCTGTCAGGATCTGCTCGGCAACCAAGGCAGCTCAGTGGACTAGAAGGCCCGAGGACGCGGGCCTGCCCCTGCCCTCTCCAAGGCGCTGGCCGCAGAGGGCGCGCGCTGGGTTTCTCAGCCTCTCCACGTCCCTGTCTGCAAAATGGGCCACCACGCGTCTGCCTGCTCATCCCCTCCAGCCCCTGGGTCCTGTGAGCTCCACAGCTGTCACCTGGAGCCGTGGCAGGGCAGGTTCAAAAGCACCAGCGAGGGGCCCCTCGCCAGACATGCGGCCTCTTCGGGCTTGACCGATTTTAGTGGGGAATTTTTTGCTTGTCTTATTTTTAACCGACACACAATGATGCAATCGTTTAGGTGACAATGAGGTGCTTCGGTACATGCACACATTGTGTCAGGATCATATCGGGTCATCCGCACATCTGTCACCTCTTGCCTTTGTCATTGCAGTGAGATATTCAAAATCTTGTGGAGCTCTTTAGAAATAAGCCATGTGTTAATGCTGACGCTGGTGTGGAGAAACCAGAGAGGAACCTGAAGAGTGTCGAGTGGGTTCTCCACCCCAGAGGACCTTGAACTCTGAGACCTATCTCTCCCTTTGCTTATTCACTCAACAAACACTGAGTGACACTCGGATGCTGCAGGTGCAGGGGACCCATGTCCCCTCCGTGAGGGAGACAGGGAACAACGGAAGCATGCACTGTGCACAGGAAGCAGGGAGCACGGCTGGGGCCCCTGGTGACCTCAGGAGACTGACTCCAGGACACACCATGGGTACCAAAACCCATGCACACCCAAGGTCCTTATATAGAATGGCATAGATAGCACTGTCCTCCCAGAGACCTCAGGTCATTTCTAGGTGACTTGCAATGCCTAATTCAATGGAGACAACTGTGATCCTGTATTGTTAAGAAATAAGGACAAGTCTGTACGTGTTTAGCACAAAGCAATTTTTTAAAAAAACTGCTGGGGACTGAACCCAGGGGTGCTTAACCACTGAGCCGCATCCCCGGCCCTTTCGTGTTTTTTATTTAGAGACCGGGTCTTGCTAAATTGCTTAGGGCCTTGCTAAGTTGCTGAAGCTGGCTTTGAACTTGTGATCCTCCTGTCTCAGCCTCCTGAGCCCCTGGGATTACAGGCATGAACCCCAGCACCAGGCTTTAAATATATTTTTGATCTGCAGTTGATTGAATTTGAGATGCAGAACTCAGGGAAGCTGAAGATGGATTGCAGCGCAGATGAGGTAGCTGAAACTACAGACAGGTCTTGGCTTGCAGGAAACAGAGGCTGGGAGGCTGCACTCAGCTGTCAGCTTCGTTCTGGAGCCTTGGTCCTTGGCTTGTACACGGCTCTTTCCGTGTCTTCCCCTTAGCACGCCAGTGTCCTAAACACCTCACTCCTCCTCCCCTCCCCCTTCCCTTCCTCCTCCC
>PVKS010041326.1:0-16083 GCA_004027875.1 Aplodontia rufa
GTAGATGAAGAACTCATAGGAGTCTGGAGATTGGGAAGATGGGGGAACCATCCCAGAAGCCGATGTCATTCCTCCACGAACTATCCATTTAATGCATGAGTTCTTCTGGGGGAAACTGCAATAGGTAAAATCCAAGGTGGTTATCCATGATCTGGGTTTTCCCCTCAATAATAAAGTTTATATCCACTGATTGATAATGTTTTGATAATGTTTCTCCCTCAACTGTATTTCTATATTCTTCTAATAAAAAAAACTGAAAAAAAAGAAACAGAGGTGAATTGGAATTATTAAAACTTCACCTCAAAAATAACCAAGTACAACTCTAATAAAATAAAAAATACCAACCATTTATACCCTCGCTTCCTGACCAAGGAAAAGGGATCTCTCCTATGCAAAAACAAACAAACAAACAAAACAAAAACAAAAAAAACAAAAAAGTCTAGTTCCAAATTTATTCTTTTATACAATAATAAACATCATGTAATCAAAGATTATGAGACATGGGCTAAAGCTCAAAAATATAGGGGGAAGTGCTGGAGTAGCTCAGCAGTTGCAACACTTGCCTGGCATGCACAGGGACCCAAGTTCAAATCCCAGCACCACATACACAACCAAGTGTTGGAGAAACAAAATCCAGATGATAAAATAAATAAAATTGATTCTCTCCTCTCTATTTCTCTTACTCTTTCCCTCTCTCAAAAGAAAAAAAAGAAAGAAAAGAAAAAAATGTAGGGAGAATCTAAGGCATCACGTTGCAAGCCTATAATTCCAGCAACTCAAGAAACTAAGGTAGGATCTCAAATTCAAGGGCAGCCTCAGGGACTTAGTGAGAACTTGTCTCAAAATAAAAAATAAAAAGAGCTGGGAATGTAGCTCAGTGGTACACCTCTGGGTTCAATCTCCAGTCCTATGCATGTGTGTGCACGTGCACTCACAAGCACACGCGCCAACACACGTAGAAGAAATGTAGGGGAAAGGCAAGATGCAGACCTACAGTTGGCTAAGATGCTGGAACTAGACTTAGACTTTTTTTTTAAGAGAGAGGGACAGTGAGAGAGAGAGAGAGAATCAATTTTATTTGGTTTTTCATGTGGTCCTTGTTGCTCGGATACTTCGTTGTGTATGTGATATTGGGGTTTGAACTCGTGTACTCACGCATGCCAGGCAAGGACTGTAACCACTGAAGACAGACGTGGCTTTTTAAATAACCATTATAAAAATTTTGAAGAATACATAGAAATATGGAAAAAATAAACAATCAGAGATTTTAGTAAAGAGATGGAAGCACTGAAGAAAACAAATCAGAAATAATAGAAATTAAAAACAAAAGTAAAGAACTCATTGGATGGGCTTAAAATCAGACAGGACATAGTAGAATAATGGAACAGTGAACTTGTAAACAAGTTCAATCACTAAAGATAATCACCAACTACGACGAACAAGGACATAAAACAATAGAAACAAACAATACGAAAACACCAGAGGCTTATGAAAAATCATGTGGAATTGGAAGAAGACAGAATATGAGAAAACTATGAGAAGACTATGGACAATTTTTTTAATTTGCGAAATTCATCAACCCAAAGATTCATAATGCTTAGCAAAGATCAGTCAGAACAAATATGAATAATACCATACCAAGGACAGTATAATTAAACTATAGGAAAAATATAAATTGAAAATTTTAAAAGCAGACAAAGGCAGAAAGACATATAAAGAGAAAATCAACATCATTTGAGAATAACAGAAATTTCTTATCACGAACAATGGAAGCCAGAAAAGGTCGCACTACAATCCTATATCCTACCAAAATTAAGGTAAAAGAAATATATTTTTCAGGCAAACCAAAACTGAAAAAATCATCAACGGCCCATAACCTCAAAATGTTCTAAAGGAAGTTCTTCAACTGAAAAATAATGATTCTAGGTGAAAACCCCAGATTTGCAGTAGATAAGTATAAAGGACTACAGTTGACATCTTTTTTTTTTTTTTAAGAGAGAGGGACAGTGAGTGTGTGAGAGCGAGAGAAAATCAATTTTTTTATTGAGTTTTTCACATGGCTTTTGTTGCTCTGACACTTAGTTGTGTACATGGATGCTGGGGTTTGAACTAGTGTACTCCTGCTTGCTAGGCAAGCACTGTAACCGGTGAGCCACTGCTCCAGCCCATTTAACATCTTTTTGAACACTGTGTATATGTGATGCTGGGGACTGAATCCAGGGCCTCCTGAATGCTGAGAAAGAGCTCTACTACTGAGCTACATCTCCAGCCCCTATATTTAACATCTTTTTTTTTAGTTAAGAAATTTATTTGTTGAACAATCAAAAATGCTTCCAACAAAACAATGATATATGTTCTATCTTTTTATTTACACACTGTTTAAATCAATCTTTTATGCACACATACATTCTATGATAGTTATACTGTTTCAAAGAACAGAAAAAATTTCATCAGAAATTTTATACGAGGTACTTCACAAAGGCTATGGTTTTAATTAACTCTTCCTTAGATCTTTTTCTTTAAATGTAATAACCTTTCCATATTTAAAATAAAGCACTCAAGTTTAAGAATAAATAAAAATTCATAATTTTCTATAGTATTCTCAACTTCAAAAGGAAAACAATTGTCCAAGCAAATCAAGGAGTCAGTAAATTAAAGTTCTAAAATAAACTGTATATACATTCAAAATTTGCTGTCTTTTAAAGGATAAAAACAGGATGATCAGCATCTCTGTTCCTCACTACTTTTAAGGTAATTTTCACAAAGCAATATTCTAATATACTCTGAAAGATTTTTCTAAAGTTTACTGAGGTATGCTGGCAGTTAAAGTCTATAAAGGCTAAAGGTTTCTTAAGCTCCAATGGCTTGGCTGAAAGGTTTTCTTCCATACTTGGAAACTTGATTAGTATTATATTAAAAAGCCATATCTGACTTGCTGCATAACCAAAGTTGTGGTTATTCTTTATACAGCATTTAAAATTTCACACTCCATCAACACATGTTCAGGCTAATTATTATTTTTCAGAACACAGTGAAGCCTTGTTTTCAAGTCATTCGTAACTTTATAAATCAGTCTTGCACGTGAAACCCATGCATCTGTGAAGCGTAGAAAATCCTTGCACTGAGGAGATACAGCTCCTGATACCTTTGCTGATTAATAATCCTGGAAAGAATAAGATCAGAAGCAAAACAGATGATCATTTAATAGAGAAACTCACAAAACAGCCCTTTAACTTACATATTCCATCATGTTATTCGGTCCACATTTCCTTTTGCTCAGTCTCAGTGCCAGCACAGCTTGTGGTATAACCTATTGTTTTCCCGTTCTAATAACTTCTAATAACTTGGTCTTCTTCAACCGAGGCATATAACTGGCCACATGCTGCAATCTAAGGTGCAGCAGCAGCGAAGGCAGCCACAAAGTAGCCAAGGTACATTAACAGAAGATTCTCCCTAAGACAACTGCTCACTCTGTTGATGCTGGCGTTAAATCTTCAGGAGCTACTCTTCCAGTTAATGATGAAAGGAATTCTGATTCAAATTTGTTGCTCAGTCCAAATTCTAGGAAAGTAGAAGTTTGATTCTGATATAGGAGATACGGCGACCTCACCGGAGCCTCGGACCACCACCGGGTCCGGTGAGTACTTGAGCAGCTGCTGCTGCTCCTGCTCCTCCTCCTCGAGGCTCTCATCGAAATCTGCCACCCTGTGCCTCCAGCCCCGCTGCGCAGGGGGCCTGACTCCGGGGACTGGCGCCAGTGTTGGGGCTGGCGAGGCGGCGAGGCTGAGCGAGTTGCTGCCGCCGCTGAGGCCGCAGAGCTCGCTTTCGGCTCTGAGCTCAGGGTGGTGAAGGGATGGGGTCCCTACCGTCGCCACCGCCGCTTCCAATACCATCGGCAATAACAACACAGTGTCAGCATCCGCCCAGCGGCCCACACCGCCACCAGCACGGCTGCCAGCAACAGCCGGAGCCTATCCTATTTTTTAAAAGAGAGAAAGACAGACAGAGAGAGACAGAGAGAGAGAGAGAGAGAATCAATATTTATTGAGTTTTTCACATGGCTTTTATTGCTCTGACAGTTGTGTACGTGGGTGCTGGGGTTTGAACTTGTGTACTTGCTCATGCCAGGCAAGCACCCTAACTGCGGAGCCACTCCAGCATGCATGTGTATATATATATATATATATTCTCGAAATGAGATTTACCCCCCAGAACCTCCCCAATATCCCACCTTTGTCCCTCCTACCCATCGCCTCCTTCCTGCTTCCCAATACATATCTGTGAATGCCTTAGGTTGTGTGTCACTGCACATTTGCTGGGTTTAATACATGAGAGTTGACCACCTTTCACACTGGCCAGGGTCTAGCTCCAGGCTCCACAGATGAGTGAAGACATTTGACCCTTGGTTCTCTGGGTTATGCTGATTTCACTCAGCATAATTTCTTCCAGAGCCATCCATTTACCTTCAAAGGCTGCAACATCATTGTTTCTAATTGCTGAGTAAAACTCCATGGTATATATGTACTACGGTTTTTTGATCCATTCATCCAGTAAGGGGCATCTGGGTTGGTTCCATAATTTAGCTATTGTAAATTGAGCTGCTATAAACACAGATATTGCTGTGATGCTGTAATGTGCTGATTTTAACTCCCCTGGAAGAAATACCCAGGAGAAGAATAGCTGGATTATATATAATGGGTTCATCCATAATTTTTTGAGGATTCTCCACACTGCTTTCCAGAGGGGCTGTACCACTCTGCAGTTGCACCAACAGTGTGCTAGTGTGCCTACCTCTCTACAAACCTCCAGCACCTATTATTATTTTCTTCATTTTTGCCAATCTGACTGACGTGAAGTGAAATCATAATGTAGTTTTCATTTGCATTTTTCTGATTACTAGTGATTTAGAGCACTTTCTCATGTATTCATCGGCTTGATCAATGTCCTCTGTTGAGAAGTTTCTATTTAGCTCTTAGGCCCATTTATTGATTGGGTTATTTGTGTTTCTGAGATTGAGATTTTTGAGGATTTTGTAGATTCTGGACATGAGACCCATGTGAGAAGAATCACAGGCCATGATTCACCCCATTCTGTAGGAAGTCTCTTGACAATTTTGATTATTACCTTGGCAGTGCAAAAGCTTTTTAGCTTTATGACATCCCATTTGCTAATTTTTTACTTTACTTCCTTCACTTTAGGAGACATGTTGAGAAAGTCTTTGCCTACTCCCACATGCTGTAGTGTTGGACCTAATTTGTCTTCCATTAGTTGCAAGGTAGCTGGTTTAATTCCTAGCTCCTTCATCCATTTTGATTTGTGCAAGGTGAAAGATAAGGGTCTAATTTAAACTTTCTGCAAGTGGCTGTCCAGTTTGTCCAGCACCATTTGTTGACTAGGCTGTCACTCCTCCATGTAATATTTTGTCCCCCTTTGTCAAAATATCAGATGTTTAAACGTTTGTGAGTTTGTTTCAGGGTCTTCTATTCCATTTGTCTTCATTCCTATCTTGATACCATACTGTTTTTGTTACTACAGCTCTATAGTATAGTTTTAGATCTGGTATAGTAAAAGCACTTGTTTCGTCTTTCTTGCTTAGTAATGTTTTGGCTATTCTGAGTTTCTTATTGTTCCAAATGAATTTGAGAATTGCTTTTTCTATATCTATAACGCGTGACATTGGTATCTTGATGGGGATTGCATTGAATCTATATAGTGCTTTTGGCAAAATGGCCATTTTTATTATATTAATTCTGTCTAACCAAGAAAATGGAACATCTTTCCATCTTCTTAGGTCATCTTGGATTTCATTCTTCAATATCCAATAATTTTCATTGTAGAGATCTTTGATTTCCATTGTAAGGTTAATTCCCAAGTATTTTATTATTTTCAAGGATATTGTGAATGGGACTGATTTCCTAATTTCTTCATCTGCCCTATTATTAATACTGTATAGGAAAGCTATTGATTTATGGGTGTTGATCTTGTAGCTGGCCACATTGCTAAATTTGTTTATAAGATCAAGCAGTTTACTGGTGGAGTTTTTTGGATCTTCCAGATACAGGACCATATCATCAGCAAAAAAGGAGAGTTTGACTTCCTCTCCTCCTGTTATTATCCCTTTGATTTTTTTCTCTTGCCTTATTGCTCCAGCTAGGGTCTCAAGAACAATACTGAATAAAAGTGGTGAGAGTGGACAGCCTTGTCTTGTTTCCAAGTTTAGTGGAAATGCTTTCAGCTTTTCTCCATTTAGTATTATACTTGCCAAGGGTTTAGCATATATAGCCTTTACATAGTTCAGAAAAGTTCCTTTGATCCCTATCTTCTCTAGAGTTTTGAACAAAAGAGGGTGTTAGATTTTATCAAAGGCCTTTTCTGCATCAATTGAGATCATCACATGGTTTTTGTCCTTGATTCTGTTTATTTGGTGAATTATATTAATTGTTTTGCATATGTTGAACCAGCCCTGCATACCTGGGATGAAGCCCACTTGATCATGATGGATTATCTTCTTGATAAATTTTTGAATACAGTTTACTAGAATTTTATTAAGGATTTTTGCATCCAGGTTCATCAGTGATATTAATCCATAGTTTTTTTGTTTATTTGTTTGTTTGTTTGTTTTTGATGTCTCCTTGTTGGGTTTTGGTGTCAGAGTTATGGTTGCTTCATAAAAAGTGTTTGGGAGAGTTCCCTCCTTTTCAATCTCTTGAAATAACTTAAAAAGGAGAGGTGTTAATTCCTCCTCAAAAGTATGGTAAAAATCAGTGGGGAAGCCATCAGGTCCTGAGCTTTTCTTCTTTGGTAGACTTTTAACTGCTATATGGATTTCAGTGCCTGTTATTGGGTTGTTTAGTAATTCAATACTGTCCTGTGTCAATTTAGGAATGTTGTGTGTGTCTAGTAATTTGACCATTTCTTCCAAATTATCTAATTTGGAGGAGTATAGATTTTTGAAATATGATCTTATAATTTGTTGGATTTCTATGGGGTCAGTGGTGATTGCTCCCTTTTCATTGGAGATTTTATTGATTTGCTTTATTTCTCTCCTTCTTTTAGTAAGATTTGCTAAGGGTCTATCTATCTTGTTTTATTTTTTTAAAGTACCAGCCCTTTGTTTCATCAATTCTTTTTATTTCTGTGTGTGTATGTGTGTGTGTTCTCAATTTCATTGATTTCAGTTCTGATCTTGATTATTTCCTGTCTTCTGCTGGCTTTGGAGTTAGATTATTCTTCCTTTTGAAGGACTTTGAGATGGAGGATTTCTCTTCATTTTTAATGTGGGCACTTAGGGCTATAAATTGACTTAGGAATGCTTTCATGCTGTCCCAGAGGTTTCAATATGTTGTGTCTTCATTTTCATTGTCTTCCAAGAATTTTTGGATTACTTCTCTCATGTCTTCTTGGATCCATTCTTCATTTAATAGAGTATTATTCAACCTCCATGAATATGTGTGTTTTCTGCTCTGATTATTACTGTTGATCTCTAGGGTCATAGCATTGTGGTCTGAAAGGACACACGGGATGATGTCTACTGTTTTATATTTGCTGAGATTATCTTTATGAACCAGAATATGATCTGTTTTGGAAAAGGATCCATGTGCTGCTAAAAAGAAGGTGTATTCTGCTAACTGGTGGTGGAATATTTATATATGTCTTTTAAGTCCATTTGATTCATGGAGTTATTTAGCCTGATGATTATTTATTGATTTTTTGTCTTGATGATCTAATGGTGACAGAGGAGTGTTGAAGTCTCCCAGTATTATTGTATTGAAGTCATGAAGTAATTTATTCACATTGTTGGGTGTACTGATGTTTGGAAAGTAAATATTAACTATAGTTATTTCTTCCCGTTGTAGGGTTCCTTTTAGTACTAAGCAGTGGCCTTCTTTATCTCTTCTGATTATTTTATGTTTGAAATCTACTTTGTTGGATATAAGTATTGCAATGTTGGCTTGCTTTCTTGGGCCATATGCATGGTAGATTTTTTCCCATCCTTTCACCCTTAATCTGTGGATGTCATTGCCTGTTAGGTGGTTTTTTCTGAGCAGCATATTGTTGCATTTTGTTTTTTGATCCAGTCTACAAGTCTGTGTCTTTTGAGTGGTGCACTTAAACCATTAACATTCAGTGTTAAACCAGAAGTGTGTAATTGGTTCACAGTCATTGCGTCTTGTTAGATAGATCTGTGGTTGTCTTGGTTGATTATTGATGGGTGGTATTTTTACTGAATTTCCTCTGTTTGTGGGTTTTGGATATTAATTACTTGTTCTTCTGCTGGAGTGCTTCCTTGAGAATTCTTTGTAAGGCTGGTTTTCTGTTTATGAATGCTGCCTGTTTTGTCTTATCATGAAAATTTCTTATTTCTCCATCAAATTTGAAGCTGAGTTTTGCCTGGGATAGAATTCTTGGCTGCATGTTTTGGTCATTCAGGCATTGAAAAATATCATTCCAAGACCTTCTTGCCTCCAGCATTTGGGTTGAAAAGTCACAGACAATTCTTATTGGTTTACCTCTGAATGTAATTTGGCATTTCTCCCTTGCTGCTTTTAATATTGTTTCCTTGGTATCCCTGTTGTACATTTTGAATATGATGTGTCTTGGTTTGTTTCTCATTTGATAGAGCCTATTGGGTGTCCTGTAAGCTTCCTGGATGAGCATGTCTGATTCTATTTTTATATGAGAAAAGTTTTCTTTCACAATTTCCTTGAGGATGGTCCTCATACCATTCATGTGTGTTTCCATTTCTTCTTGAATACCAATTACTCTCATATTGTTTCTTCTTTTTTCATCCAAGACATTTTTAAAATTCTGATCATGTTCTCTTAGTTGTTTTTCTTTTATATCATTGATTCGCTCAAGCTTGGTCAGCCTGTCCTCATTGTCAGAAGTTCTTTCTTCAATAGCGGAGGTTCTGTTTTCTACAGAAGTTAATCTATTATTAAATTCTTCCATGGTCCCTCTCATGTCATTGACTGCCAATTTTAGCTCTGTTACTTCCTTTCTGAGTATATATATTTCTTTAATGATAGAATTTCTCAACTCTTGAGTTTTCTCATTTATTCCCTTCATTAACTCTTCTTTTAGTTCATTGCTCCTTTTTGTTATCAGATCATTGATAATTTTTTTCTAGATTTTCCCCCTTATCCCTGGTCATAGCCACCTTGCTAGGGGAGTTGTGGGATTGAGGTGAACCTCTTCTAGTTTTATTCTTCTTCTTTGAAGTGCATCTTCTGGATTATTTGATTAGAGAACTCTTTGTGGAAGCAAGACAAGACTCAGGGTTCTTCCTTATACACCAAAGGTTGGGTTGGATACTGACTCCTAGATGACCTTTTCCTTCCAAAAGACATTTTTTTCTGCCTAGAGCCTTGTTTTGTTGCAGATTCTGAGCTAAGGTTCTAGGACTTGGGCTTGGCACCTGGTGGGGTTACTGGACCATCCACTGTGTTGTTGAAGCTAATCAGTTGAGGATTATCAATGGATGCTACGGTCCCAGATGTGTGAGGTGGGCCAAGATAGACTAGCTTACTTGCTGCACTGGGGTCTGGGATCCTTGGTGGTGGAATGGGCTCAGATTATCAGGACCAAGCTGGTGTGCATGATAACTGTGTGGAATCTGGGTGAGGGGTGCCTTGGAGATGTCCAGCTCACCTGCTGTGGTGGGACCCAATTCGTGGGGCACACACCAGTGAAGGGTTCTTCTCACTCCATAAGTTGATGTAAATGCTTGACCTGAAATATCTATATATTTGTTTTTCTTACGTACTATGCTGTTGGATTGGGAGTTTTGTCCAGTCCCTTACTTGGGTTGGGGTATTGTCAAAAAAGTTGAGTTCAGAAGTCTAACCCCTATCCTGTGAACTGTTAGTGTCCCTTAAAATTTCTAACACCTCATGCACTAATAGAAGATCATCAATATGAACTACCAAAGCTTACAATAAACAGTATTAAACTAGTTATTTAGAACAGACTATAGTACACTTTTGAATTCAACCTATGAAATGAATGGTAGTGCTAATCAATACTTTCAGCGACACTAGTATTTAACTATCACCTATGTCAGGCCTCAGAACATACAATTGTTATTGAGATTGACATTTGTGGTAGTAATAATATTGCAGCCTTAATGGTGGGGGGAGTCAAAGTCAAACTAATTGGGAGCCAGAGAGAGAAGGGAAGGTAAGTGAAGTTTAGAGAGGAGATTATATTTGACCAATTGTGGACAGTGACAAAGTCAAGGAGATAAAGGATATGCTGGAGAAAGAAAAAGAACAAGAAAGAAAGAAAAAAAGAAAAGAAAAGGATAATATTTTTTTAAAAAAGGAAGAAAAAATGGACACTGGGGGAAGCAAAGATAGCTGTGGCAAAATATAGGAAGGGTAAAAGAGATTTTAATAAGATTTGGGTGATCACATAAGGGTAGAAGCTCACACAGGTAAATTATGCAGGTCAGGCACAATATACTTTAAATACTAAATGCATTAACTTGAATCCCTCTTCTTAGAAGGCAGGACAAGGGTAGACAGGGTAGATAAGATGGAAGAAGAGAGATGATGGAGAGAAAAGAAGAAAACATGAAAGAAAGAAACAAAAAAAGAGAGAGAAATGTTTCTGAAAATATTTCAGAAAACAAAAGAACAGTGAAACCAAAACAGCTAATATTTTTATATGTCCATGAATCAATCAACTTTTCCAGTTATCACACCAATACACATCGAGAACAGGAGAGAAAAGAAGAAAGAAAAGAAAAAAATTAAAAGAAAATATATATATATACACAAAATAAGATTAAAAAATAAAAAATTCTTAATGAAAACTTGGAACTATAGTCAGTAAGAGTGTCTCTGAGCCTTTTGGGAGGAGATGTCTACTGTCCGTCTGGGTTTTGATAGCAGGGTCTCTCAATCTGTAATTATGTGGTCTCATGAAGAAGACTGGGATGTCCTCAGATTCCTGGGATTTCTAGGAGGAAATTTCAGTGAAGAGATCTGATTCTGTAATGTCCTGAGTGCTGATCTTTGCCAGCCTCCCAGGAGATCTGAAAGTCAGAAGTCTTAAGGATTTATGAGCTGTATGAGCATAGGGGATGAGATGTTTTCTATGCTCCCCCTGCTGGTATTTGCAGACTCCTGTGATTTTTGAGCTGGGACAGAGGACTCAGAGGTTTTAACTTGTCACATGATTCTGCTGGCTGGGGTGGGGGGTGAACAGGGCTGAGAAATGCTCCCCTTTACTCCACAATCCCAAATCCCTCTAAGCAAAGTGGAGACTGGGCCTGTCCAAAGCCTTGTTTTCCCAGTTCAGCCTGTGGTCAGTGACCAACTCCTGATGCAGCTTTCAGAGTCTGCTCTGGAGTCCCAGAAAGAGTCAGTCCCAGAGAGTGGCTGCCTCCTGGTGCTTTAATGGTGGTGCCTGCCTTGCTCTTCTGCAGGGCAGCCTGCTCCACTAGGCCTCTCTGCAGGCATCTTCCAAACACTGTTCTCAGCAGATGCAGTGTATGTGCTGGATTGGTTGTAATTGTGCCCGATGCTCTATCTTTGTAAAGCACGGTTTCTCAGTAGCAATCTTCTTACTGGATGTGTTTGACTCCTCCCCTACTCCTGGGCTAAATGTAAACAAAGGCAGCAGAGCTGCTGCATCCCTGCTGGGACATAAAAAATCCTCCTTTTTCTCTACTCTGATCTCCCTTTGATTTTCATGAGATCCCTGTCTGCAGCCTGTGTTTCCTTTTTCCCCCTCTACCTTCCACATATGAGAGAAAAACTAGGACACCTCAACTTCCTGAATTTGGCTTATTTTACTTAACATAATATTTTTAGTTCCATCCATTTTCCTACAAATTATATAATTCATCTTTCTGTATGGATGAGTAAACTCTATTGTGTATGTATATACATCCCATTTTCTTTATCCATTCATCCATCGATGGATACTTATAGTTTGGCTGTTGTGAATTGCCTAGAACCATTTGTAATGCTTCATTCACTATCCTAATTGAAACCATGTGTAGCTTAGTACATAGTCAATAAATATTTGTTAAATGTGTGTGTAGAAAATTTACTGTTCTACTTGAAATCATGTCTGAAGATAAGTTCCATACTTGCACAGAATCGTGACATTTTCTAGGTAATGCCCCATTCACTCCCAAAGCACAATGACTACCATGTGCTAGAATACAGATAAGATATCCTGGTGCTAAGCACATCATACATGCTCCTTTACTCCTCAAAACAGTCCTATAGTTGTCATTATCCAATATTATAAATGAGGAAATTAAAGCTTAGAGAGTCTTACTAAAGAGCATAAAGTCACAGCGATGATGTGATATTACATCAAAATCAGAATCTGAGTGCTCTCTTTGGCAGCACATGTACTAAAATTGGAACAATACCTAGAAGATTAGCATGGCCCCTGCGCAAGAATGGCATGCAAATTCGTGAAGCAGTCCATATTTTTTTAAAAAATCAGAATTTGAATATAGCTGTACTATACCACTGTGTCATACATGAAATAAAACAATCTTATGCAAGGTGGTCAACAAACCAAAAACTAAGCTTTTTCACTGTTAGCATTCCTATTAAAAAAAAAACTCATTATTTCTCATCTGTGTCACAAATCTACTAATATCCCACAAAAACCACACTCTTCTTCATTATTTGCCATCACAATTTATTGATTTTAGAGGTAACTTGATAGTTTTAGAGGGAGAAATTTGTATTTCCATATTGATTAATTTATTAATTTCATGGTTATACTTTATATTCTTATCAGGCATGACAGACCCATTTCACACTTGGGCTGTGGTGAACATTATGTTAATATATTGAAATAGATTAAGAAGAAGAAAGGAAGAAGCATGGTCCACATTTACATATATCATAAACTTTCCTTCAATTGATGGAACTAGAGGCCATTATGTTAAGTGAAATAAGTCAAACTCAGAAGACTAAGGGTATTGTTTTCTCTCATATGTGTAAGCTAGAGAGGAAAAACAAAATCAAAGGTTGGAGTGGGTCTCCTAAAAATCAAAGGGAGATGGGCTGGAGCAGTGGCTCAGTGGTTATGGTGCTTGCTTGGTATGCGCAAGTATGTGAGTTCAAATCCCAGCACCACATACACAGAGGAACACAGCAAGGTGTCAAAGGAATGAAAGTCACATGAAAAACTAAATAAAAAGTGCCTCTCTCTCCCCCTCTCTCCCTATCTCCCTATCTCTCTCTCTCTCTCTCTCTCTCTCCCTCTCTCCCTCTCATTGTCCCCTCTTTCTAAAAAAAAAAAAAACATCAAAGGGAGATCAGTAGAGGAAAGGGACCAGAAGTGAGAAGCAGGGAGGGAGGGCGGAAATGCTGGGGAGTGATATTGGTCAAACTATATTGTTATATTTTGTGCATGCATGAACATATAATAAATCCCATCAATTTGTACAACTATGATACACCAATAAAAATGTGGAAAAAAAAGGAGAGAAACTTTCTTCAATAATATGACTCTCCTTACTTAGTCACTAGTAAACTGACTAATAGCAAGGACCTGCATGGGAAAAACAACAATAAAATGTATTCTAATTAGGGCATACATTTGCTATTACACTCTAATTGTCATTTTGTATCAAATTTATGTACTGGAAATCCTGCTTCCATTTTGGACCTACTTCTGAATCATCTGAAATATATTTGTCCTTAACTACAAACAAAAAAATCTAATCCAATCTACTATATGAACCTTTAAGATCATAATTTGTACAATAAGATACCTATTACAATTGATTTAAAAAGCTTCCATTTTCAACCTTTTTGAGCTCTATGCAGTTGTTCATCAGAACTGAAGAAGTCTGGGAAACCAGAATTAGAGGATACATTTGTTAAAAATCTTTAGGTAGGATTAAAACAGAGTAAATATGTGTCAGCTACCAAGCCCATGCTTAATTTCTAATCTTTCTAGGTAGAACACCACTTAGTATTTTAAATGTGTGCTAAGATCATTAAATAAATATTACATTGAAGGTCTGATGCTCTGTGTCAGCCCAAGGACACAAACATTTCAACTGAATGCACATCAGAGAAGCAATCACCATTTACTTCTGTTTCTTCTATTTGCAACTCATGAATAATTTCTGATTATGATAATAAATCCCCTTCTCATCAGAGTAGCTACAGATTTAGATTTATGGTTAATCATACAATGAAGTATTTAAGGAAGCCAAAAAGGAAAAATGCTACAAAGGCAACTGTTGTACCTATATTTCCTTTAACAAAGAAAAAGAGATGAAAGACATTTTGATAAAACAAACTCTAATTTTACAAGTAGAGCAAAGGGATAAATGATAATAAAAGGAAAGCTCTGGAAACCCACAAAGTTAAAACAAAACTCCTTCAGTTTTCTCTCAATGAAAGATATGAATGTTGTTTTAATTTTATTTTTACATACAGTTGAATATGCAGTGGTTAGAAGAATGGACTAGAGCTATAAAGCTGAAGTAGAAATCATTAAGTGTGAAAAAGAAGCTGAAGAACAATGCATATTCATTAATTCTTTTATAGAAAACCACTTTTAACCAAACTGATATATTAATATGTGTATATAAACATACAGAGAAGTGTGTGGAAGAATACACATCCAACTGTAAAAATGGCTTCCTCTAGGAGAAAATTATGATCAGTGTGGCGGGGGGATTTTGATGTTTATTCTAGGTACTTCTGTGTTGTTTAAAATTTTCAAAGAACATATTTCTATATTACTTGCCAACTTACATAAGAAGAAATAAATAAATGCACAAATGTAGATACACACACTCTTTTATTGAGTGGAGTCTAGAGCAGAAAGCTAGAACTCACTGAGGGTGCAAAAATCCTTAATAAAATTTTAGCTATTCAGATACAAAAGCACATTAAATAGATAATCCATTATGATCAAGTGAGCTTCATTCCAGGAAACAAGGGTGGTTCAATATACGCAAATCAATAAATGTAATTCACCACATAAACAGCATTAAAAACAAAAACCATATAATCATCTCAACTGATGCAGAGAAGACATTTGATAAAATTCAACACCACTTTATGCTCAAAACTTTGGAAGAGATAGGATCAAGGGAAGATACTTTAACTATGTCAGAACCATCTATGACAGACCCATAGCCAACATTATCCTCAATGGAGAAAAACTGAAAGCATTTCCACTGAATTCAGGAACAAGACAAGGCTGTCCGCTTTCCCCACTCTTGTTCAATATAGTCCTTGAAACCCTTGCCAGAGCTATCAGGCAAGACAAGAAAATCAAAGGTATTTGTATAGGAAAAGAGGAAGTTAAGTTATCTCTATTCGCTGATGACATGATTTTATACCTAGAAGACCCAGTAACATCGGCCAGAAAACTCCTAGAGCTCATAGGAGATTTTAGCAAAGTAGCTGGCTATAAGATCAACTCCAGCAAATCACTAGCATTTCTTTACACCAACAACAAATCCACAGAAGAAGAAATCAGAAAATCTCTCCCATTCACCATCAATTCCAAAAGAATGAAATACTTGGGCATTAACATTACAAAGGATATTAAAGACCTATTCAAAAAAAAATATCAAACACTAAAAAAAGAAATTACAGAAGACCTGAGCAGATGGAAAAACATTCCATGCTTATGGTTAGGCAGAATCAATATAATAAAGATGGCCATTCTACCCAAAGCCCTGTACAGATTCAATGCAATCCCCATCAAGATACCTATGGCATTTTTCAGAGATATAGATAAAGCAATTCTCAAGTTCATATGGAACAACAGAAGACCCAGACTAGCCAAAACACTACTCTATAGAAAGAAAGAAATATGGGGTATCTCAATCCCTGACCTGAAATTATATTACAGAGCTGTAGTAGCAAAAACAGCATGGTACTGGTATCAAAACAGAACCGAAGACCAGTGGAACCAAATAGAAGATCCTGAGACAAACCCCCATATCTTTAACTATTTGATATTTGATAAAGGGGGCAAAAATATAGTGTGGAAGAAAGATAGCCTGTTCAACAAATGGTGTTGGACAAACTGGACTGCCATTTGTAGACAACTGAAGCTGGATCCTTATCTTTC
>PVKS010041327.1:0-16073 GCA_004027875.1 Aplodontia rufa
AGCTTGCCCAGACCAGTCATGTGAGCCTCAGGAAGTGGCGCAGACTCTCTGCACCTTGTTTTCCCCCACTGAAATAGAGGGTGGTGAGGGACCCCGCCTGGCAGGTGGCGTGGGGCTCCTTGGTCTTAAGGGTCTGAGAACAGGGCATGTCCCCAGCAAGTGCTAGACAGGACTCACTATTAATATAGTTCAGGAGCAGCTGGGATGGGACTAGCTTCAAATTCTCTGGCCTTTCCACTCAGCCCCACCATCAGGTGCCCACAAATAGCCCTGAAACTAGACCCTCAGAAGGGCTAACAGGGGGTCAGTACAGCACCATGGCAGCCCGGGGCGGATGGAGGCAGATGGAGGAACTCAGCTGCCTGGGGTTGAAGTGGGACCTTCCCGCCTCGCTCCAGGGCACCTCAGCTCTTTGCCACCCAACAGGGTCACTTGCACGCTCTCACAGAGCACTTACCACCAGCACCGACCACGCAGCAAATGAAGCTCCCGAGATGGGCTCTCAGCTCACACCACGATGCCACCCGGGCTCGAGGGGCAGGTTACATGGGATCGTGGCACCCGTCCACCCTCAGCTGCAGAAGACTCGAAGAAGCAGCTCAGACAGCCCTCTGGAGAAGCCGGGTTTAGAGGACACTGGTCGAGGACAGGACCTTGGACAGTTAGGGAGCATCAGACGTCCCCACATGTTCAGCTCCCTACCAGGGCTCCCAGCAAGTGCCTAGGCATAGCAGGTGGCAGCGGGAAAGGGAGGAGAGAGATGGAGGGGTGGGGGAGAGGGAGAGCAGGGAAATGTTAGCTTCCAGACCTGCTCCCAAAGCCCGTCTGCCCCAGCGCGAAGCTGACACTCCTTCCCCCGGCGCCTGACCCCACACAGAAGGCCCCTTGTCTTCGGCCTGCTCCACGTGACCCCAAGGGAGGACACTCACAAACCTAGACACCCCCACTTCACCTCTCAAAGGGCCCTGTTCCTACTCAGGCCCCAGGACATAATGCACCCTGCTCCCCGCTGAGAGATTTAGTGTCCCTCCCCACCCCCAAAAATGTGGCTAAGAAAGATTTTAACTCCTATTCATGTCATCTCACAAAGGCCTCATTCATTCCCACTGGCTGTATGATTTTTTTTCCTTTAATTTATGGAGTACATTTGTGATGTATGAATTAGAGAAAGGAAATGTTATTAAAAAGGTCCCAAGGAGCAAGCTGCTTCTTGTCTGAGGACAGAGAAAGTAAGTATAAAGGAACAGGGAGTGTGCTGGGGGCAAAGAGAGCTGTGTCTAGCCAGAATTGATGCCTAAAGTGCTGTGTGACTTTGAGCAAAGGCCTTAACCTCTCTGGGCCTCATGACTCTCTAAGTGGTAGCTTTCCAGGCTCGTTGCAGAGTGTCTCTATTAGCCATCACAACACCCATGTGAATTAGGAGTGGTTGTTGCTTTGATCACCAGGGGAAGCACTCTTTAGGGTCCTGGCCTTAGACCCTGCTCCATCTCATGGGGCTCCAGCTGGGGAAACAGCAAGATCAAACCACCCACCCCCATCCTGTTGTCCAGCTTCAGCTGCCAGGGGCCCCTCCTGGCGAGAAGCACAAGTGAAGAAATCCAGTAAGGCTGCCGGAGGCCACTGATTTGGTCCCATGAAAGACCTTTTCCGAAACAGCTGTGCACAGCTGTCCAGAACTAAATTCTGAAGCTCATTGGCCCACTGCCCTAGAAACTGAGGGGCTGGGGTGCGGAGGCCAGGGTCAGGAGCAGGGAAGCCACCAAAGGCATTCCTGGAGGAGCAGAAAGAGGACTCAGTCTGCCCCCTCCAGCCCCAATTTCCCCAACTTGAAGCACAGGTCCTCCCCAGGGCTCACAGGGAGGGTGGGGAAGAGTCAGGAGGGTAGAGGTGCGGTGCACGGGGTGAGGCCTGATGTGGACGGTCTCCCCTGGAAGGTCCAGCCCACCCTGCCCTCCAGGCTCTGCTGGGTAGGACCCGCCCCACAGCTGGGCCCCAGCCCCCAAAACGAGCATGACTCCCCCTCTCCCACCTCCTTCAAAGCGGACAAAGTTCTCAAGTGTCCAGCCGGGCTGTGCCCAGCTGCCAGCCAGGTAGTGGCAGCTGAATGGATGCCCATTGGAGCAGCCATTTGAAAAGAAGGTGAGCCTCCTGAGTGGCTGTCGATGGGTTCCAGGCTTACTTTATGCATCAAGGTGTCCCCAGAGGGTTGCAAGAGAGGCTCAGCAAGAAAGGTGCCACAGGGTGCTCAGGGGTCCATGAGTCAGGTCCAGAGGGGGCAAGGATGGCTCTCGGCCTCCCTTCTGCTGACAGCCGAACCCAGCAGCTCACGAGAACCCAACACCCTCTGATCTGAGCATCTTCAGGGGTCCTCCTCCTTCTCTCCAGGGAAGCCCTGAGCAGCCAGGAGGGCAGCACACACCATCCTGCCTCCAGCTGAGGATGGCCCCCACCACACCCATCCACAGTGCCTGCCATCCTTGGCTAGCCGACCCTCGTTGCCTTCTGTCCTTGTTTCCAATCCAGTCTCTGAGGACCCTGGCTGCCCTCCCCCTGCCCCCCACCCCATGCTCTCCATTCACTAGGTCCATCTTGCCCAGGAGCCCCTGACCCTGCTCCCTCCTCAATTCAAGGGGTTCAGGCCCTCATGGAGGCTTCCCAGACAGGAGCTGTGCAGGGGCTACAACTTGTAAGGACCTGAGGTCCCCTGCAGGCTACTTACTGCTCTGTAGCCACCCATGGCTTCACGCTCCTATGCAGACCTTGCACAGAGAAGCAGACATAGTTTCTGGCTGCTGGCCCCCATGGTGATCTGGGCTTGCTGTTCCCTTTCCCACCGTAAAGTGACCAGAGGAGGGGGCAGGTGCATCCTCTGGGCAGACATATGCCCAGCTGAAACAATATTGTGCAAGAAAACAGTGCATGTGTGTGTGTATGTGTGTGTGTGCATGTGAATGTGTGTTCATGAGTGTGTGTGCATGTGATTGTGTGTTCATGAGTGTGTGTGCATGTGTGCATGTGTGTGCATGTGTGTGTTTGTGTGTGTTCGTTGTGTGCATGTGTTCATGTTGTGTGTGTGTGCACATGTGTACGTGCACGTACATGTGGGGCACTGTGTATGTGTGCATGCGTGTGCATGTGTGTGAGGGTTTGTTGGCCCCTGTGGCCTGGTAAGGAAGACATTTTCTGTTTCTTCTATAATGCAGGAGATGATATTTGTCCCTACTTGCATAGTCACAAAGTGGAGAAAGATCTCCCCGCCGGTCCTTCTGCCATTGGCCACTGTGCCCCCGTCCTGGTGTCCCCAACAAACAGCAAAGACAAACCTTGCTGTGCGCTGGGCAGTTCCCCTCCTCCACTTGCACTGGGGTCTGTGCAAATCCCCTATTACATCACAGTGAGCAGAAAGTGACCCAGATGGAGCTGCCAACACCCTACAGGCAGAAAATGAGACGTAAGATCAGATCGGCTCTTCTGACAGTTAAAGTAGAATTTTATGTGTGCATGTATTCTCTCTCTGATTACCATGCAGTATAATTTTATTCTGGTTTTTCTGGGCCTGCTGAACCCCTGCTCTTTCAAGTGTTCAAGTGCTCTGCTTGCCAGATAAATGATTATAATTGACAGGGCGTTGTCAATCTATAGCAAGGCTGATTTCATTAAGCATGCCAAGGGCTAGCTCCGGGGGCAAGTAGCAGAGCAGAGAGGGGGTTTGATCTCACCCTGTCCCTATAGTACAGTCCACACTGGCACCAAAGGCTGGAGGGCAAGAGAACAAAGGGAGCGTGAGGTCTCTGAATTCAAATCTTTTCCTTTGAAATGAGGCGTCCGGAATGGCCAATAAAACTGTGGAAATGGATTTCTGGCTGCATTTGATGTTAAGCCTTCGGTGCCGAGCGCCAGGTCTATCGGTTGCCTCTTCCCCCTTCCTCTCTTTCTTCCTCTTTCTCCCCTTGTGCTTCCCCCTTCTCTGGATGGCCTTGCCCTTTCATAACTAATTTCTAGGAGTCGGCGGCTCAGCAGCTGCATCATGCTTCCCTTTGACATCAGAAGAGCCAATTCGGTCCCGAGGATCGAGACTTGCCCTTGTGTCTGTAGCAGATTTGGTCTCCTATAGATTGATTAAGACCCAGACTCGCCCTCGCGTCAGTGCTGAATCCTGTTTATTAAGGCATCTCTATGCACGGAGTCCCCTTCCACCCACTGCCTTGTCATGATCCCATGTCCCATCCCTTTCTTCCTCCAGAAGCGAGTTGGAGTGAAAGTCCGGGTCTGAGCCTCCTCCCGAGTCACCTGCAGCCACATATCTCTAGCAAGAAGCCAAGCTTTCATCTTGAGCTCTTATCCCAGTGCTGGACTAAGAAAAGCCTCTGTCAGGTGACGTCCTTGCTGTCAAGCCTCAGGCCAGGGAGAACTGGGGGAACAGAACTTCAAGGACCCAGATCGTTACCAACTTGCAAAGTCCCAGTGACACGGGTATGGCTACTGACTTTTCCTGAGGCTCAGACTTCTGTGATCTCTCCTGTAATGGGTTCTAAAGGAGACCAGATGCAAACGAGTTGTTTAAGCTCCAGGTCCATCATTCCAAGGAGAGTCAGTGCAAGAATATCACATGCATTTATCTCGTTAGATCCCACAGCAAAGAAAGCACAATTCCCAGGGAAACTGAGGCACCAGAACACCTTGCAGAGAGCCATTTCCGGAAATTGAGCCAACAGGTTTGCTGAAGGCCATGGAGTCTGTAGGAGAAACGTAGCAAACTCTGTAAACTCTCAGTGGCCACCAAGTTCACAGAGGCTGTAAGATCTGAGTCTAACTGGAGAAGGAAGAAGAGCCGCAGGCACACTTTTGCCCTGGAAAACTTTGTCTTGTATTTTCAGAGCCTCGGAGGGGACAGGGGACATAAAACAAAGCCCAGAGCCTATTCAGGGGAGGCGGGGGTGTCCAAGAGAAAATCCTCCTTATAATAAGTCAAGTTTGCACACACGCACACACAGCACAGCCCTAGTGCTGAGCAGAGTCCTCAGACCACCTGTCAGGGGCTAAGGGCAGCACCTCTGTGGCTGTCCAGTGAGTCTTCACCCCCCGGGGCTGCTTCCAGTCACACCCAGCCAGCGCCCTCGCTGCTCCCCGGCCTCCCATGGCCGCTCACTCCTGAAAGACTGCTATGCGCCGTGCCCCTCCCCAGACACACAATCACCCCCGCTCCACACGGGCTACGCCCAACAGAAGCCTTGTCCCTTCCGATCAGACCCAAAAAACCATCATCCCACATCTGCTTTGTGCAAGGATTTCTCTCTAATAATAATAATAACATTTCAGGGGGAAAAAATCACAGACTTATCTAAAAACTGCTTCTACATTTTCATTGCCCCAAACATATCATGGAAGTGTGGAGAGGGGACATCACCAGGGGCCACCACGCCTGCCCTAGTATCTCTCCTGGCTGGCCCTGGCCTGGTGATGGCCTTCCCCAGTTTGCAGCTGTGTCAGCAGTGATCCCTGCCCTTTCCTAGAGCCAGAACCTCAGATGCTAAGAAGGATGACTTGGCCCAAACCCTGGGTTTGCCTTGACCTCACACAGGCCCTGAACAGCAGGACAAGGCCTGAGGCCACACAGAGCCCCGGCAGAGGCAGCATCCTGTGAGCTCCTGCCAGGGTCCCTGGGGCATCAGCACAGCCCAGTCAGCATGCAGGGCTCTCCCAACCCCAGTTTCTCTGCTTCTTATGGGAGCCTAGTAGGTGCACAGTGAAGTCCTTGGTTTGACCACTTCCAGGTGAAGGCAGAATACAGGCAGGGATGTCAGCAGCCAGGATGTGAGCACTGGCAAGAGAGAAAGGTGGAGAGGAAGCAACCGTGCAGTTTGCAGATGACAGTGGCAGTACAGGGACCTTGACGCGACTTTGCCAGTGGAGCTGCACCTCCCACCTGAGTGTCTACTCAGCTCCGGACCGCATGGCCACAGCTTCAAAAAAGAGAACCGGATTAGGTTTGCACAATGGAAGACTCCCCTTTCCCATCATGGGGTTGAGGGGCTGGAACTGGGGAGTGAAAGGGGCCGAGGGGGGAGGCAGGAAGGTGTACCTCTGCCTGGGCTAAAATTGGCTCTGAGATTTTTGAACCATCTGTGAGATTGGTAGGGCACCTAATTTTAGAGCTTCCACCTCATATCTCTCTTTCTCTCTCCCCCTCCCTCTTTATTTTTAATACATGAAGGTTTGAATTTACCCTTCAAGAAAATAATACTCTTGTGAAAAACCAATACTCTACAGGAACATTGGGATCTAAAACACAGGCCTGCAGCTGATGTGCACATCCCCGAGCCACACTGCTCTATAGCCAATCCAGGGTGCAAGCACTGAGCGCCTATATGGACCGGTGCTGGCCTCCAGAAAATGGCAGTGACTTAAACAGACAAGAAGTCTTGCCCTCAAGGGGAAGATAGATATAAAAATAAATTAATAGGGTTCGTGAATATTAGAAGTTAAATGTTATAGAGGGGGGGAAATCAAGGAAAAGATAGATAGAGTTGGGATAGCTGTGAATTTAAAGGTGATCAGGAAAGCCAATTCTAAAAGGTCACTTGGACAAAGTGACCTCAGGGAAAGAGAGACAGAAAGCATGCTGATAAAGAGCATTCCAGGGGCTTGGAGTGGTGGCTCGGCGGTTGCGGTGCTTGCCAGGCAAGCGTGAGTGCACGAGTACGCTAGTTCAAACCCCAGTACCACATACACAAGGAAGGCGCAGAGCCACCAAAGCCACATGAAAAACTAAATAAAATTGATTCTCCCTTTCTCTCTGTCTCTCACTGTCCCTCTGTCTCTCTCTCTCTTTTTTTAAGAGTATTTTAATCATCTAGTAAGGAATTGGAAATAATGAAATTGCAGCCTTTGAAGGTAAATGGATGGCAATGGAAGAAATCATGCTGAGCAAAGTTAGCCAAACCCAGAGAGTCAAGGGTCGAATGTCTTCACTCATCTGTGGAGGCTGGAGCCAGACCCAGGCCTGTGTGAAAGGAGATCAGCCTCATGTATTAGACCCAGCAAAGGCGAAGCAACAGGTAATCTAGGGCAACCATAGACATGTATCAGGAAGGTGGGGGGAGGGGAAAGGGAGGGAGAACAGGGAGGGACCTAGGAGGTAAATCTGATTTAAGAATATATTCATATCACATTGCTGTTTTATATACATTTTTGATTGTACAAGAACTAAATTTCTTCATTAGAAAAATGAAATGAAAAAGAAAGAGTGTTCCAGGCACAGAGAAGGGAGGGGCAAAGCCAGGAGGTGAGTGAGGGGAAGGGGGAGCAGGCAGGAGGTGGGGTTGAGAGGTCTGGAGTCGGAAGGAACTGTGCTCGGCTAAGTGCAGAGATCTGTGCAGTAAGAGAGAGCAGACCTGAGAGAGGGCCTCGGTGCACAGGCCTGAGAGGCAGCTGGAGGGGCCCCTTGAAGGAGGATGGAGGACGCTGCATGTGTGGCACCTGGTGTTGGCCAAACCCATGTGACAAGACCTGGGGAAATGCTTCCGGGTGAGAGGGCATGGCTGCAATTGCCCTCCAAAGCCAGAGCATAAAGAAATGAGCTATGCAGCCATGGAAAGATCCAAAGGAACCTGAAACACACGGGGCTAAGTGACAGAAACGCTGAAGGACTCAAGCTCTTTGACATGCTGGAATAGGCGGAACTCTGTAGACAACACAGAATCAGCGGTTGCCAGGGCTCAGGGGCAGAGGGATGAAGAGGCAGGGCACAGGGGATCTTCAGAGCCACAGAAGCACTCCATGCTGCTGCAGGGGTGGCCCAGCACTCTTCACACTTGATGGCCCATGGAATGCACAACCAACGTCGAGGGGCCACCGCAGTAAATCATGCATTCCGGGACAACGACCTGTCAGGGAGCTTCACCGATGGTGACAAATGTCCTGCTCTGGTGGGGATGTCCATGCTGAGGGAGGTGTGGGGGGGCTGCTTAGTGTCACTGTGAACCTAACACAGCTCTAAAAATGTCTGTTAAAAGGATTTTTTAAAGAAAATGGACAGTTAGGCAGTCCCTGGGAAAGGAGGGATTTCCCCCACGAGGACAGGCACGTTCCTTCCCATCTGCTTTGGGAAGCGATCAATCTAAGGAGGAAAGAAGGACAGGGACAGCCTCAGGCTGCAAGGATCCCCAGGATGCACCAGTGGGAGGGACAGGCTCATTGCCACCCAAGAGTGGAAAGCTGAGGATGCCCATCCCCAGTGCCTGTGCATTAGTCCCCAGTGTTCCTCTGACCCACAGACACTGCATTTGGGGAAGACCCAGCCTGGCCAAGGAGACTTGTTCCAGGCCTGGGCCAGAGCAGGGCTTCTAGAAACCAGACACAGAGATCAGATCAGGTCCAGGGCTAGGTGGACTGAGGCACCAGCAGCCACTGGTGCACAGAAACCCTTTGCACAGATTTGGGGAGATGCTGATAAATGCTGGGAGTCCTTTGAGCAGACCGGAGAGAGGCAGATACCACTGGAACCTGCAAATAAAACACTAACAAGACCAGATCCATGAATTACCTTCCCATTCTGTGATTGTTGAATTGAAAGCAAAATAATGAAAAAGGTATAAGCCCCGCAAGGTTAGAGGCAAACCTGGGTATGTAAGGGAGTTCAGCAACTCCAGGAAGGAAGCAAAGAGAAGAGGACTGGCCCCAGGATCAGAACAGGGATCACTCTCAGGACACTCACAGGGGCCTTCAGCAGAGAGCAGAGAAGACACCCAGAGGATCCCAGAAAGGCTCAGGATCAAAAGCCACAGTTGGGAAAAAGTGAGTGAAAAGTGAAGGTGAAGACAGAAGACAGAGTGAACTCTTCATTTGCCCATCCCCACGCAAACAGGAAAGAGCCACCAAACATCTGCCCCTATTTACCAAAAAAAAAAAAAATAAAATAAAAGAGAAGGTAAATTTTCTTTAAAGAAATTAAAGATAAAAAAGCTAGGATTGCCAGTGTAGGCAGTTGTACCCAAGAATGCAGACCAGGTCAGCTTTCAGCACACAGCCCTCTCATCCTAGAGGAATTTCTGCCTGTCAATAAGCTCTGCCCAAGTGCATAGAGATCCCTGCAGTTTCTAGGTTATATGGTCAACCCAGGCTGTTCGAGCCTTTTAGGGAGGTCTGAGCATAAGACAGAAGCCAAAACAGGTGAGTTAAGAAACTAATTTTGGAGAAAACAAGCACAAATATGTTCATATTCTCAGAGGCATGTAAGGAGATAAGTTAAAAACAAGAAGCAAGGTAAAAAGAAAAATCAGCAAACAAAATTTCTGGGAAATTAAATATGCAATTGTCAAAAAGAAGAAAATTTAATAAAATAGTTGAAAGGCAACATTAAGAAAATGTTCTAAACAGAAAAGCCAAAAGATCATGAAGCGGAAATAGGAGAGTTAAAAATAGAAAAAAGAAGAGATTCTACATCCAACTATTAGAAATTCTAGAAAGGAAAACAGGGTAGAGTAAAGAAGACTATCTCCCCACCCTCCAAAAAATCTAAAAATAATACAAGGAAGGTCCCAAAACTAGAAGAAAAATGTGTTTAAAATAATGCCATTGAGTGGTCAGCACAGTATTAAAAAGAAATCCGTAACTGAGCATGTCATTACGCAATTTTAGAACACCAAATATAAAGAAAAGAATTTAAATCAGCCATGGAGCCTCTATCAAAGAAAGATAATACAACCAATATCATGACTTGTCATTGTTACAATATGGTCTAAGAATACAGTAGTGAAATTCCTCTAAAGTTATAAAAGAAAGTTAAGTGTCAACACGGAATTCTATACCCTGCTAAGCTATCACTGGAGGAGACGAATGGAATAAAGTGTGCAAGAAGAATGGGGACATCATCAGTCACAAAAATACTTACAAGGCAATGTGTAGAGGATGTGTCTGCACAATCCAAGAAACAAGGGTACCAGCAAGAGAATAAGGTGCAGTATTCAATCCAGGACAATCACAGAGGACAGTCCAAGAGCGACAGCTCAATGAAAGCCACAGCAGTTGATCTAGATTAGAGAATGGAAGAGCTGGGAGTGGGAATGGGGAGGACCTACGAAAAGCAAGTAGAATTCCAGGGATTTGGATCTATTCTTGAGAATTTTTCATATATTACGGAAACGATATATACAAACAAAGCAGGAACATGGGAACTAAAGCAAGAAAAAGAAACAAGTGGAAATTATGGTGACAGTCAAAAGTACCCGACTTGGCTGTGAAATGCAATATGAACAGAGCTGCAGTAAAGACAGCATGATTCGTTTCCTGAATTTTCAATTTCTAGAATCACCTTATAAACAAAGTCTGATAGACTGAAGTTGATAAAATAAAAAATAAATATTATCAGTCTTAACTACATAAAAACAAAAATAGAGTTCTTAGAGGGATAGAGGAGAGACAGGCTGAAGTGACTTGCTCAACTTGTGACTACTGAGTCGAATGCTATCATGAAGAGTCGAAGGACCAAAACATGCACGGATATGTGATTCAAATTTGGGAACACAGGGGCTGGAGCGGTGGCTCAATGGTTATGGTGCTTGCCTGGCATGCATGAGTATGTGGATTCAAACACCAGCACCACGTACACAGTGAAGTCTCGGAGCAACGAAAGTTACATGAAAAACTAAATAAAACTGATTCTCTCTCTCTCTCTCACTGTCCCTCTCTCTCTAAAAAAAATTTGCAAACACAGCTAATAAAGAAACTGAAGAGTGTATATGTGTTTGTGTGAAGATGTGTGTGTGTCTATCCAAAATGAGTTGGCAGGAAGAGATGGATGAAATGAGGGTGAGCCCTATATCATGACTACACGCCAACAAAAATATCATTAATATCAAAAATAGCATTATCAACATGTGCAGAGACTTCTGGGGTTAATCACCAGGACGGAAAAAAAAACAAACAAGTAAAAACAGTTAACATAATGAAAATGGATTGTCATAGGAGAAAGGGCTACTGTGAAAGGGTGAGGTGACAAGGGCCTGCTCCACATTAGAAATCTGCGTCTGCTGCACGATACTTCAATCATATGTAGGTATTTGGTAAATACATTTAGATATCATCTCTAGCTAAGTTTGGCTTCATACTTAATCACAGGAAATAAAGACTGGGAAGTACCAATTCTATTTATTATTCTTGAGATGATGATATTTTGTTTCTGCTGCTGATACTTATCTATTACTTCCATCTAGAAGCTATTTTAAACTAAAATCTAGACAGCTCTGTTTCACGCCATTAATAGATCAACCCCAGAAAGAAAGTTGTACAGAGAAAAATAAGTAACCTGCAGTCTGAATGTGCTTTTGGAGATTGGAATACCCCACCAGATCCCGGAAGACTCGTTCGTGCATCAAAGTGTTGCTTACGGAGCTAAGAACAAGGCTATTTCTGGGTTGCAAAGGCTTCCCAGATTCCATTTTTGTCCTGAAGGACAGATTCCATTTTTGTCCTGAAGGACAAAAATGGAGGACTTTTGCTCAAAACTGGCCAACACTGGAGGAGGGGGGGAGTTGGCAGAGGCTGGTGCCCCCCCAGCACTCTCACCCACTGATGATGGAAAACACAGACATCAGGAGTTGGAAACTTCAGATCCAGGTCTGTCATTTACCCTGGCTGTGTCACCTAGGCCAGTCTCTCCTGTTTTCTGGGTCTTCCTTTTTCTAATATGGAATCGCAGGATTTCAGGTAGTTGGGGGTCTGTGGCCCCAGCCCTGGTTGCCTTGGCTAACTGGTCGACCCTGCCAGGTGAGGGTGCAGAGGGTGCTTCCGACTGCAGAGCAGCAGGGACGAGTTGGCCACACTGAAGAGGACCCTTTGGCATCAGATCGCACTCTACAGGGTGCACTGAGCAGTCGGGTGGCAGCCTGTGAAGCAATCCCATGCAGTGGTCTGGAGACCCAAGGTTTAGTCCCAGCTCTGTCAAAACATTGCTGGATGATCCTGAACAAGTCACTGCAGCTCTGTGGCCCTCATGCCCTCACCTGGGAGATTAAAGCATTCAGCTAGACAATGCCCAAAGTCCCTTCCAGCTCTGACATGCTTTCCTTCCATGATTGCGTGACCACCAAATTAAATTAAAATCAGGGTTTTGCATCACTGTGTTGGCGATGGTGAGAGACACGCCCATGTGAACATGAAAAGCCTCCAACTTGGGTTGCTAGCCTCTTTCTTCTTGTTGTTGTTGATTCTTTTTCCTCGCCTGAGTTTATCAGCCCATGATCAAGGGCTCCCTCTCCCATGCAGCTGCTTATCTGCCCGCTGAGGCCAAGGGCGCATCTCAGTGACTCGCAGCTTGTGAGGCAATGCAGGCGGCTCAGCCCCTGTTGAGCCACCACCTCTGGCTACAGGGCGTGGTCTGATAAACAGACTTGCTACACACACGTCTCCCTGGGAAGGAGGGAAGCTGCTGCCAGCTCAGTCCTGCCAAGGTCTGCACCCGGCCATCTGTGGGTGGGGCCTGAGATGGGCAGCTGTTGGGGCCAGCCAGGAAGTGGCCAGACTTAGCTACAGAATGGGTGATGGGCATGGCTCCTGGGTGGTGGGCTTCCCAGGCACCTGAACTCAAGGCCTGAAGGGTCTCAGAGGTCAGATGAGAGTCCTGCAGGTGGGGGGTCTCCTGGAAAACCAAGGCTGGACTGGGGATCACTGTGTCAGGGAAAGTAGCCAACAGTTCTGATGACTTCTAAACACTAGGATGACTCAGTTTTTCGAGGCAATATTGGGAGAACTGATATTCACTGGGCATTGAGGAAGCAGATGAACAATGACTTACGAATTAATTAGGACCTCCCATTAAGAGTGCCTACTCTGCAAATAACTGCAGTTCCTTTTATTCTTTCACTTACCTGATGAATATAAAATAAATATGGTTGTGCCCAGGCACCTTTCTGGGCGCTAGAGAAAACCAGATGAGTTAGGTAGAAGCAGTGTGCGACACCTCACGGTTTAAATCAGCAACCCTCTTCCACCACCTTCCACGGTCATCTTTTGTGAATGCTCCCTAGAGACGGGTGCTTCCCTGGATGTTCCGTTTATGAGCTGGTCTTACCCTAATGTCCCTGAGAGGTGTTGATTACAACACAGACTCTCCATGTGAGGAAATGGAGGAGGCTTTTGCCAGCAACCTCTCAGACAGCAGGCGTCCGTAGTGACAGTGGTTCCAGGTCTGCTGATCCCCAAAGCCTGACCTCCTTCTACTATAGCGTCCTGCCTCCATTCAGTCCTCCCAGAGCCAGCAAGGACATTTTACTTCTCTTGCTGTCAACCTGTTCCTTCACCTTCATTCCCTCAGTCAACCAGCATCACCACATCAGTCAGCACTGGGCAGTTCTGCTGCAGTAACAAACAAGTCTAGATACCCATGGCATGGATCCGCTTCCCACTTAACACTCCTCAGCAACGTGGGTAAGCAGGTGGTTCTGTTCCTCCAGTCGCTGGGTGCCTGTGCTGCTGGAGTGTCAACATGAGTTTCCCTGTCACCCAAACAAGCAGAGTGCGGAGCTGGACGATCCCACCTCAGCTATGAACACTCCATGTCAGCTTGACTCACAACCTATTGGCCAGAAGGAGTCATATGTCCTACCCCAGGGGAGGAGCCTAGATCTCACTTCAGCCCAGGAGTCCTGCCAACATTACTCTCCACCCAGTTCCCAGAGGTATAGCTTTGTCTTCGGGATTGCTGAATGCTTTTTCTCTCCTAGCCAGAAATTAGGGGAAATGGATCAGACTCTGGAACAGACGAGCGGGACTCTTGGGGCATTGCCACTGGGCTTTGGAGGTCTCCACCATCTTGTCTGTTAAAGGGGCAGTATTGCCTCCATCGCAGCGCCATAGTGAAGGTCTTGAAGCCAGTGAATTGGAGACATGCTCCTCCAGTAACTGCTGGGCACTTCCCAGCCCTCCCACCCTTCTAAGCCTTCCACCCTATCCTCTCAAATCCCGCAGCAGGCGCCGCTCAACAGCACCACCCCAGCAACCTCAAGCCCAGAGCTGCTCCCTCCCATCCTCCAGAGACACATCCCACTTTATGGATACCCCCCCTTTTTTTTAGAAAGAAAACTTCTAGAGCTTATAGGCAATTTCAGCAAAGTGGCTGGCTGGTTATAAAATCAACAGGAATAAATCACTAGCATTCCTTTATTCCAGCAACAAGTCCGCAGAAGAAGAAATCAGGAAATCTCTCCCACTCACCACCTCCTCCAAAAAAAATAAAATACTTGGGCATCAACCTTGGGCATCAAAGGATATTAAGGACCTCTACAACAAAACTATCAAATGCTAACAAAAGAAAGTGCAGAAGACCTGAGTAGATGGAAAAACATTCCATGCTCATGGTTAGGCAGAATCAATATAATAAAAATGGCTATTCTACCCAAAGCCCTATACAGATTTAATGCAATCCCCATCAAGATACCTATGACATTCTTCACAGATATAGAAAAAGCAATTCTCAAGTTCATATGGAATAACAGAAGATCCAGATTAGCTAAAAAGTTACTCAACAAGAAGGAGGAAGCAGGTGGTATCTCAATTCCTGACCTGAAATTATACTATAGGGCCATAGTAACAAAAACAGCATGGTATTGGTACCAAAACAGAACTACAGACCAATGGAATAGAATAGAGGATTCTGAGATGAACCCCCATACCTTTAACTATCTGATATTTGATAATGTGGGTAAAAACATAGTGTGGAAGAAAGACAGCCTGTTCAACAAATGGTGTTGGACAAATTGGACAGCCATACGCAGACAACTGAAGCTGGATTCTTACCTTTCATCCTGAACAAAAATTAAATCAAAAGTGTTCAAAGATCTGGATATTAAGCTAGCAACTTTAAATTTACTTGAAAAAGAAGTGAGATCAACACTACAGGACATAGGAGTCAGCACCGCCTTCCTTAACAAAACTCCCATGGTGCAAGCAGAAAAGTCAAGAATAAATGAATGGGATGAAATTAAAGTAAAAAGCTTTTTCACAGCTAAAGATTTGTCAAGAGTGTCAAGAGAGAACCTAAGAATGGGAGAAAATCTTTGCCTGCTACACCTCAGACAGAGGGCTAATATCCAGAATATACAAAGAACTAAAAAAACTAAACACCAAAACCACAAATAATCCAATCAATAAATGGGCTACGGATCTAAAAGGAAACTTTTCACCAGAGAAAGTCCAGAAAGCCCATAAACATAAGAGAAAATGCTCTACATCACTAGCAGTAAGAGAAATGCAAATCAAAATTTCACTGAGATTCCACCTCACTTCTGTTAGAGTGGCAAAAATGAAGAATATGAACAAGGACAGATGCTGGAGAGGCTGTGGGAAAAGTGGAACACTGTCACATTGCTGGTGGGAGGAGGGTAGGGAGGGGGGAGGGATTAGGAAGGATATCAAGGAGACTGGAGAGAGGGAGTATGGAGGAATCAACTCAGAAGGAGATCTCCGAACTCCACAGGAAGTGCATTTAACACAGGGGTTCTTTTGGGGGAAACATAAAACCGTGGGGAATCCAAGGGGGGAAACCATGGCATGGCATCAGCCTTGGCTAACTATGTGAATACACACTTGTTCTTGATTGTTTGATAGTGATTCCCCTCAATTGTAAGTCCATATTCAACTAATAAAACATAATAAATAAATAATATAGAGAAGTTTAAAGCATACAAAGGATATACATAAGTTATAGAAAATACTATATAAGGAACTTGAGAATTCATGGATTTGAGTCTGTATGAGAGGTAGGGATCATGGAACTAATTCTCCACAGATACCGGGGAATAACTGTTAAGTAAAACTTAGTCTTATTTAAAAAGAAAAGAAAAGAAAGAAGGGACAGTGTGAGAGAGAGAGCAATTTTTAAAAAATTTTTATTTTTGAACAACCATACAAATTTTTAACAAAATAATGTAAAATGTGTATAGTTTCTGGATACTAGATTTACCCCCAGGAGTGCCCCCCCAATTTCCCACCCATATCCCTCCCTTCCCTTACCCACAATATCTCTAAAAAAGTATTAAGTTGTATAACATTACACCTTATCTGGATTTAGCACATGA
>PVKS010041328.1:0-16090 GCA_004027875.1 Aplodontia rufa
ACCTTCCAGGTCTGCACTCCGCAGCCGAATCCCAAACCAACCCCGCCCCACTCCCTGCAGCTCCCCAGCTCCCCGGCCCCTCTCTGCCCCTCCCACATCCAGACCCCGCCCTGGCTCCCACAACCCCTCGGCCCACGCCCTGTCCCCGCCCACAAACCAGACCCCGCCCCCAGGCCCCCGCCCCGTCAGGGCCCCGGAGTACTGGCCTCTTGCGCATGCGCCTGCTCGCACACCTCCGCCTCCGCGCGCGCTGTTTTGGAGGCTTGCGCGCCCCGTAGCGGGGTCGGAGGTCGCGGGGCGTAGCCAGCAGCTCCCGGGCAGCTTCCTTGTGCGACCCGCTAGTCCTCGCTCGGTTCCGGGATGGCTTTGAACGACTGGCCCCAGGCGGCCGCAGCCGAGGAGGAGGTTGAGAATGAGGCGTCGGCCCGCGGCGCCGCCCTGGAAGCGTTCAGCGAGAGCGCGGAGACCCGCGCGCTGCTTGGCCGCCTGCAGGCTGTGCACGGCGAGCGCGCGGCTCGGGAGGTGGCAGAGGAGCGGTTCCGCGGTGCGGGCCGGGCCGGGCCGGGCCGGGCGGGGCTGGGCGGGCGGCGGGGGCAGTCTCACCCGGACCGCAGCCTCGCTTCGCCTGCGGCGCGCACCTGGGAGCGCAGGCTCCCGGCTCCTGCGGGCCTCCGGTGCACCGGCGGGAGCGAGCGCTGCGTCTGCAGGCGGGGCGGGAGGATGGGTAGCGCTCGAGCCAGTTCCTAGCCAGCCGGGGCCTCCACGGCCTTCTGAAAGGGAGAGTTTCCGAGTGAGCCCTTGGTCAGTCGGTCAGTGCATTCAGTGGAACCTTCTTGCCAACGAGTGCTCTGACTCTGTTCTCTTGTCTTCCTTGATCGGAATGACGGCTGATTGTAGCAGAGGCAGGAGCTGGGCCCCATGCCAGAAGTGTGGGTTCTGGTGACCCGGCCCTTCGATTTGAGCCCAGTTTGCGTCGCTTGGGCTGCTTACTTAGGTGTAGAGTACAGTGCTGCTGCTATAATCTTGGGCGAATGATAATGGTGCCTCAGGTGCAGAGCTGTTGTGAGGGTGAGGTAAATTCCGTGGACCCGGGAAGGCCTGCTTTCCCATTCCTGGCCAGGGTGCAGGTGTGTGGCCCTTAAGGCTGCACCCGCAGAAAGGTGGTTGGACTGGGAAAAAGTGGTTTGAGCTGCTGGTGGCAGTACACAGCAGGTGGTCTGGGGTCCAGGGCATGAAGGGTTGGCAGGGGTGGGAGGGCACAGTGCTTGATATGCTTGGCAGGGAGCAGGAAGGAGTGGAAGGGGGGCACTCAGAAGGGGCCATGGAGTGAGTGAAGGGAGTTAGGGAGACACAAGTTAGGGAGCATTCAGAGGCAGGAAAGAGGGGCCCAAGAGAAGGGTGTGTTGAGCAGGTGACCAGCAGGCCAGGTCACAGTGGGTTGCTCACCCCAGAGGCACCTGTCAGGGAGAAGGCAGGTGTGCTGGTAGCTGCATCGTGGAAGTCACGGAGGGAAAGTGGGAGGGTTTCTGGGCTCCTGTGCTCATGTGGTATAGGATTGTTAATATTCATGTCATTTTCTTTTAGTAATAATGGACAAGTACCAGGAGCAGCCTCACCTGTTGGACCCACACCTTGGTGAGCATTGAAGCTGAAGATTTTACAGGTGACCATGAAGGCTCATGCTTGGTGCCTGCAGAAGGCACCAGGGTGAAGTGCCCATGGGGCCAGGTCTTATGCTGGCAGGCCTGACTGGTCTGGTGGAGCTGTAGTGGTGGCTTGAGAGCCAGGTGTCACCCCAGGCTGTCTCCAGATGCACTTGAGCTGCTTTCTCCTGCTGCTGTTTGGGAACACTTCTCGTGAGTGTCTTAGCCTACTGAGTCCTGGCAAGGGCTTTCTCCTAGTAATCATCACACAGGGCCACCATTTCACCTCACAGCAGCTAAGGAGGGTGTCTGCCATCTCCATTTTATAGAGACAGTGAGGCTTGGTTACTTCTGTGGAATAAGGGAATGGATTTTTTTTGTCTTTTTTATTAATAGTTGACCATTTCATATGGATTAAATTTTGTTCTTTTTGTACCCACAAAAGTAACAGGTCCCTTGGCCCTGAACTTGGGAAGGAGAAGGCAACCCTGGTCACTAGGCTGAGAGGTGGCAGGGGGCAGGTGTGTGGGCTCTCACCTGGCTCCACCACTCAGGTTCGGGTGTCGATCTCCTCTGTGACTGCGTGTCCCTTCCCTGCCTGCCTCTCAGGGTGTGCAGACCTGTGTGAGACACCCTGGGCATTTGTGGCATGCACGTGTGTGGGGCAGGATTCGCGGGGCAGTCTTCTGAACTTGCCTGTCTTGAGCTCCTTTCCGCCATGTGTCATCGAGTGCAGCCGTTAATGTTCCCAGACCTGTGTTTTGCGGAGGATGTGACTTGTCCTAGGTCTTTCTTCTCCGGACAGTTGGGCACAGGGGCTTTGCTTTGCTTGGGATTTGATCATTGCTTGCTTCTCCTCTTTCTGTTGTGCCTGTGAGTTGGGTGGTGGCTATCTGGGAGTGAGCTTACGTGTCATGGCTGCGTTTCAGTCTGTCTTGCACAGAGATGTTCTCAACCTTGTTTTGAAGCTGCTTTCTGGGCGCTCTTGTTCTTGGCTTGGTCCTGAGAGGTGTTGTACTTGATGGCTTGCTTTCCTCCTGTGGGGCACCGCCTGGCTGCTGGTCCAGTTCCCTGCAGCCTCTCACCCTCTCTGGTTGTCCTGAGCTGCTGTTGTCAGGATCCAGCTCCTGGCTCTGAGCTGCTCAGGTCTGCCCTCTCCAGAGAGGACTGTCCAGCAGAGCTTGGCTCACTGACAGAACGGTCTGCATCTGTGCCATCCATGAGGTTGGCATTGGTTACCCATGATATGCCTAGTGTGCATTAAAAACCAAGTGCGGCTGGGGCCAGTAGAGCTGACTTTTTCAGAGTTAGAGTCTGGTCTTGCTGTGTGGGGGTGCTGTGCACCATTCTCCTGGGTCCTGCCTCCATGGTCTCTGGGGTCCTTGGTGCTTTATGCCTGCTGGGTCACCAGTCCTGCCTGTGTTCGTTCCAGCTTCCCACCAGCATCTCTCTCCTTTACACTCTGGCTTTTTATTTTCAGTTCTTTTTGGTACTGGGGAGTGAACCCAGGGGTGCTTAATCAGTGAGCTACACACTAAACCCTTTTTATTTTTTATTTTGAGACAGGGTATTGCTAAGTTGCTGAGGCTGGCCTTGAACTTGCCATCCTCTGGCCTCAGCCTCCTGAGCCAGTGGGATTACAGGCATGCACCACGGTGCCTGGTGTTGAGGAGCATTTCTGTTGTTGTTTGAAGCCAGTCCCTCACCCATGCCTGAGCACCCACCATGGGCTTTGTTACTGTGGACCACTTGCCTTTCTGCTTCCTGGGGTCTGTTTGAAGTAATGTCTCTGAAGGTTGTCTGCTCTGCCACAGTAGTCTGCTGCTTTCCTCTTGGCTGAGGAGCTGCTGTTTGTTCATCCTTATGTCTGTTGGTGGACAGTGGTTGGCACAGGTTTCCCTGTCACTGCTAGTGCTGCCTTGAACCTTTGCGGGCCATCTTTGGGAGCAGGCATGTCTTCATTTCCTTGGGTGACATGTTAGTCTCCCATACAGTCCAAGAGGCACCATGATTCTGCATCATGGCCAACAGCATGCGCAGATCCTGGCTGCTCCACGTGCTGTCCAGCACCTGAGTAGTGGGCCTGGGGTGCTGTCTTTGTAATCTTCCTCTGCAGTATTTATCAAAACCTACAGTGTGGGCTGGGCACAATGGTGCATGCCTGTAACCCCAGCAATTTGGGAGACTGAGGCAGGAGGATTGTAACAAGATCCTATCTTAAAATAAGAAAGATTGGGGATGTATTTAGAGTGCCTGGTTTCAATTCCAGTACCATAAGGGGGTTAGAAATGTGTGATGTCCCAGTGTGAATGAATGCCCTTTATATGGCGGAGGTGAACACGTGTTCCTGCCTGCTGTCTTGGCACTGGTTATCTGGGTGAGAACACTCTACAAATGCCGTGTCTTGATGTCGTATCGATTCGGTAGCGTTGGATGTCTCTTTCCCCAGAGTGGATGATGGAGTCATTGCTGGACATGGTGCAAGACAAGACGTCCCCAGCTGCCCTCGTGCATCTGGCTTTTAAGTTCCTCTACATCATCACTAAGGTAATGTTGCACATCCCTGCTCAGGAACCTGGGTGAGGCAGTGCTGTGGGTCGTGGCCTCTTTGCCATGGGGGTCATGGTGATCTGGGTGTCCTTTATCTGGACAAAAACTTACTCATGAGGAATAAGCTGAGCGACTTGGTGGAAGTGCTTCTCCTGCTGTAAGGTGGGGATGGGTTTGCTGGGACCCGTCACTGGTGCTGAGGAAGCAGGCCTTCCTTGTGCCACCTGCCCTCACCTGCGGAGGCCGAGTTCCCACCTGGGAGCCATCTTTGTGGGGCACATGTTGCAGTTTTCCTGCACAGGCCCCTACTGGCGAGACAAAAGGTGGACGTTTTGTGGACATATTGAAGAATGTGGGGACCTCTGATGCTTGAGTGTTGGGGGACAATCATGTGAACAGGTAGAAGTGGCATTCTTTAGTTGTAATGTGTGCATATTTGATAAGCTACCTAGTAGATTTGTTACCCAGTCTGGTACAGAACATTTTTAATGATTGGAACGAGCTGGAGGCAGAGAGAGCACTGTGTTGTGCCTTTGGTCTTGCTGAGTTGCGTCACTGTGAATGATGTGACCCTTTAATCACTGGGGGCACAGGTGGTGATCTTTTTCTGTTTTACAGAGAGAGAATCATGTTTTCATTTTGGGTTTTGTTTTTCTGACACTTCGTTGTATATGTAGTACTGGGGTTTGAACCCAGATCCTTGCACCTGCCAGGCCAGTGCTGTAACCCCTGAGCCACTGCCCCAGCCGCATTGGTGGTGATTTATGTATTTATATTTTTAAGAGAGTGGGACAGTAAGAAAGAGAGAGAGAGGGAGAGAGAGAGAGGAGGGAAGAAAGGAAGGAGAGTGAGAGGGAGAAGGAATCAGTTTTATTTAGTTTTCCATGTGACCCTCGGTGCTCTGAGACTTCATTGTGTACGTGGTGCTGGGTTTGAACTCATGTATTTGTGCCTGCCAGGCAAGCACCACAACCACTGAGCCACTGCTCCAGCCCCGCAGGTGGTGATTTTTGATGAGAGAGGAGAAAGGCCATTTACCGCGTTCTGTATTTCCTGATCATATGTAATTCAGTGTCTCTTTTTTGGTAGGTTCGAGGCTATAAAATATTTCTCCGGTTGTTTCCACACGAAGTAGCTGATGTGCAGCCTGTGCTGGACATGGTCATGGCTCAGAACTCTAAAGACCATGAGGTGCGCCGTGCAGCCTCCTGGCCCTCTCCTCATTGGCATCCCTTCCTGTTCCCATCAGTGCTGCCCCAAGCTTTGTGCCACTCCCTCTGGCTAGAGGACACCAGGGCTCTGTGCAGAGTTGTTCTCTCTCTGGCCTGTGGAGGTTGTGGCAGAGCACACCAAGCCCAGTTAGTAAGGGGAGTAGGTGGGAGACAGTGCCCAGGCTACTCCTGCTTGGATGGCACAGGGCATGTGTCCCTCGCAGCAGTATGTCATGGCTGCACAGGTGGGTGTGGTCCCCAGGGAAGTGCATGGGTGTTCCCTGAGGCTGGGCATTGGCACTGGGCTGGCTGATGCCACTCTGCGGAGCCCAGGGGTATGGCCGGTGCCTGTGCAGGCCTGTGATGTGCACCCATAGTCACCTGGAGTGCTATGCCTGGGGAGCCCTGCAGGAGTCCAAGTTCCTAGACACCAGTGAGAGCTGGCCTTGCCCTTGGCCCGCTGTGCACTCAGATGCACAGAATCTGCCTGTGATGCGGTGAATTGAACCCTTGCCATTGTGCTGGGATAGCCGAGTGTGCTTCCTGCCTCCTCTGCTTCAGGGCCTCCTGTCCTTGCTGCTGCTGTTGCCCCTGGAAGGCCTGTGGTTACTGAAAATGAAGGCATTCCTTTCCTTTTTTTCTCTTGCTGAGGTGCTGGGCCAGAGCCAAGGGCTGTGTGGGCCTCCGGTGGGTGCTCCACCCCAGCTGCACCCTGGCTGCAGGGGGAATGTGTCTACGCCGCAGGCGAGGTCGCTGGGTGGCCTCTGACACGCCCCTCCTGTGACTTGACCCCTAGACCTGGGAGACCCGCTACATGCTTCTCCTGTGGCTGTCCATGACCTGCCTGATCCCGTTTGATTTCTCACGTTTTGATGGGAGCCTCGTCACCCAACCTGAGGAGACGCGCATGTCCACGATGGACCGAATTCTGCAGGTGGCACAGGTGAGTGAGGCCCTCCCCACGGGGCTTGCTTTCACTGGTCTGTCCCAGGGAGCTCAGGTCCCCTGGCCGTGTTCTGCAGTGAGGTGGTACAGGTGCGTCACAGGTCTGCTGTTGTGGCATGGGTGCTGGGCAGAGCCTGGGTGCAGGAGGGGTGGAGTCAGGAAGTCCAGGACAGAGAAGCAAGGACGTTCTGCTGATGTCTGTCATGTTCTTGCAGGCCTACCTGGCTGTCAGCGACAAGGCCCGAGATGCAGCTGCGGTCCTTGTGTCCAGGTGAGTCCTGCGGGTCACTGGCTGTGTGTCAATGGGCGGCTCTCGTGATGTGCATTGCCTGTGTCCCTCAGTCCATGGAGGAGGCTGGAGGTGGGGTCATTTTCCCCTTGGGTCCTGTTGCACTGCCAAGGGAGCACATGGCTCTGGTGTGACACTGCAGACAGCTGCTGCTGAAGTGGTCACCTGAGGCTGGCCTGGGCCTGTGGGGCCACCTGGGAGGTCTTGAACAGGAATGCAGCCCAGAAGCCTGCAGGGGTCCCTGGACGTGGCCTTCGCAGGCAGCCCCTGTAGCTGGGACGGAGACAGCAGGGTTCCTTCTGGGCACAGAAGTGAGTGCTTGCGTGATACAACGTGAAATCCACACATGTTACATCATGGAAGTCCTGGCTGCAGAGTGGTGGTCGTATGTTGTGCCATGGCTGTGGTCCTGCTGGCCTGGGGCCCAGTGTTTCTCATGCCTGGTGTGGTGTGAATGTGTTGCTGTTGGACGTCCAGATGCCTTCCTCCCCATCTGTCACCAGGATCCACACTTGCTCTGAACATTCTGCGTGCACCTGCATTTGCACAGGCGGAGTGGGAGTTTTAGGGGTCCAAGATTTAGTACTGGGAAGGTCAAGGCTGGAGGCTAGGAAGAATAAAGGGCCCAGTTTTGTTTTTACCAGCTGGGTGGGAGCTGCCTTTGTGAAGTGAGGGATAGCATCCGTGTCTTGTTCTGTGAGTCCCAGCGCAAGGGTGCAGGTTGGTGCTGGCTTGACTCTGGCGGCTGGGCCAGGGAGGGGCAGACCCTCCAGCTTCACTGCTCCTGGGTTCCAGCCAGAGCAGCTCCTGAGGTGGGTTGCAGCGCCACCTGGTGCCCAGGAGCAGGGCTTCTCTGTGAGTTAGGAGGGGTGGGCAGGAAGGGTGGCCCTGTGCTGCTCTTTTTGGGGCACCCCCCAAAAGAGCTGTGGCTCCTGATGTGACTCCTCAAGTGACATGAAATGTCTAGATAGGAGTGTGGCTCGATGGTAGCTCGGCAGTAGAAAATTTCACATTTTTCTTGATGGCATTGATTTGAAAAATTAGGCATTTTTCTAAGTACAAGAGAATGTATGGGGCTGGAGCCATGGCTCAGCAGTTACGGCGCTTGCCTAGCATGTGCTAGGACCCAGGTTCAAATCCTAGCACCATGTATGCAACTAAGTGTTGGAGTAATGAAAACCACGTGAAAAACTAAATAAAATTGATTCTCTCTCTCTTTCAATGTCCCTTAAAAGAAAACAAAAACAAAAAAGCAGGGTATGCTGGGCACAGTGGCCGGTGCCTGCGCTCCCAGCACTTAGAGGCAAGAGGGTCACTTGAGGCCAGGAGTTCAAGGCTAGCATGGGCAACATAGAGTCCTGTTCCCTCTCCCCACTCCCTTCCAGAGGAGCAAGGTATAGTCAAGGTATAGTGGAAAAGGTGGAGATGCTAGAACGTTAGGAAGAACCACTGTCTGTGAGTTACTGAACGTGTGCACGGTACTGCTCACAAGTTTCTGGTCACCTTTCCCTGGGTTCCATGTAGGTGGGTGATTGGGACTCTGCACCTGTGTGTCAGTGACCTGACAGCCGTGTCACCACCCTCCTCTTGGCAGTGTGGAGACTGGCTTGGGCACAGTCCCATCTTGGTTCTGGTGCTTTGGGTCCTGGGACGTGGGTGCCGTTGCTGGGTGGGGTGGTAGTGCCACTCCACTGTGCGCATGTCTTGGTGTTGTGCTCCTGCTGTGCCCAGCCACTGAGTCCTGACTTGGGCTTCTGAGGACAAGCCAGTCTCCCTCCCGTTTTGTTCATTTAATATTTTTACTCAGCTTTTAAAATTTTTTTTTCTAGTGAGAGAGAATCAGTTTTATTTATTTTCTATCTGGTCTCTGTTTCTCTGACACTTAGCTGTGTATGTGGTGCTGGGGTTTGAATGTGGGTCCTTTTGCATGGCAGGCAAGTGCTCTAACCACTGAGCAACTGCCCCAGCCGCTCATATTTTTACTTTGAAAGTCGTTTGTCTTCGCCTCACACGAGCTTATTAGCAAGTGGCCATTTGTTTCCCTGGGTTGTCCTTCCGCAGTGGTTGAGCTGGGGTTTCTCTTGGCACAGGGTGTATGATGGGTTCCTGTAGCTGACTCAGTGGTCCACACCAATCTGAATAGTTCACTTTTCTCTTAATCCGTGTTGCTTTGGAGCACGTGTGTACATGCGTGTTCCCACACTGTGACTTGCCTGTGCTGTTGGGTCCTGAGCAGCCGTCTGTCCCATAAAATGGCCTTTCCTGAGACCAGCAGCCCACACCGTGCCCATGGGCCTTCTGAGAGGCTGGTCCTGTAGTCATAGTTCTGTGGGTCACACTTAGCGCATTCATGAGGATGGAGAGTCCTAGGGATACCTGCACATGATAGCAGAGCTCATGTTGGAAGTGGCTGTGGCCTGTGATGTAGTGTTGTCTTTTTTGTTTTCGGTGCTGGGATTGAATCCAGGGAGCTCTACCACTGAGCCCCAGCCCCAGCCTTTTTACATTTTATTTGAGACAGGGTCTCACTAAGTTGCTGAGGCTGACCTTGAACTTGCAATCCTCCTGCCTCAGCCTCCTGAGTTGCTGGGATCACAGGTGTGTGCCACCACACCTGACCTATGTAGTATCTTCTGAAAGAGAAGATAGCTTAGGGCTCAGAACCTTCCATAGTGTGTGGGACAGTCCTGCTGACGTGGATTGTGTGAGTGTCTGTGGTGGGGAGACATTTTCCATTTTCATTTGTATTTTTGGACTTTTTGATGTGAACATGTGCTGCTTCTGCAGAGAAAAACATATATAACGTACTGGCTTCACCCTGTCCAAACAGCCTTTGGTTTCTACCTGGTGTGAAACTTGCCTTGTGCAATTTCATTTGGGAAGAAACTTCAGTTATACACAAGTGTGAAGGGGAGGCCAACTAAGCAGGGTCTTTCAGGGCCTCCAAAGGGGAGCAGGAGGGATGTGCAGGCTGGGGCTCTGTGTGAGTCCAACCTGTCTTCTATGAGTGGGCCCTGGGCCCTGCCCTGCACTGACTTCTGTGCCCTGGCGTCCTCTCAGAGCCCCTGTGTCTTCATCCTTCAGGGCTGGGGTCAGAGGTCAGGCTGAGGTGACATGTGTCAGAATCAGTGTCCGGGAATCGCGTGTGTGCACTGTGGTGACTCTCAGGCCTCACCCTGGAGCACAGGATTTGGTGACTCTGCAGGCCCCATTTCTAGGTCTGTGAAACAGAATTTCCGGGTGAGGCCTTGGTCTGCCTTTCTGACTAGCTCCCCAACATTGACCTCAGCACTTGCCGACAGCTGGGATCTCCCGCCATGTGTCCTGACAGGGAGACACTGCCCTGCAGGGGACCACAGGGTCCGAGGTTCAGTGGTGGACATGGTTGTCTTCTCCCACAGGGGGCCGTGGGAGGGCCTGCACACCGGAGCCTCGGGGGGACATACACATCAGGACCAGGAGGTCCTACAAGCACAGGGCCCACACGTCCTGCGGAGACAGCGGCCCCTGGGGTGGTGGGAAGTACAGTGCAGCTGTGTGGGCGTGTTCTGTGAGGGGCAGGACCTCACAAGGTGCCAGGCTGTACCAGTGTGTGTGCCCACTTGGTCGGAACGTTCAGATAACCTTGTCGTCGGGTGCTCTGACAGGGTCTGTCACCAAGAAAACGCGCAGCTGATGCTGATGGCCAGAAAAAGCACTGGGGAGGCAGGCAGGATGGGCGGTGTCAGGGCATGCTTGTCATAGCCTGGTGGCTCCAGCCCTGACTTTTTCCTGAGCTCAGAGCTCCATGGCCATTGAGTGGGTCCCCACTGCCTTGAGGGCCTCCCTTCTGAGGAGACTGCTCCGCCATTGGAGCGGAACCAACCTCCAACTACCTGCCTACCTGGGTGTCCTGGACACAGGCCTGGCCACCTCCCCCTGCTCCCCCCTCCCTCACCCCTGGCCATTCTTGCTGCTGGGAAAGCAGGACTTTTGTGGGGGCTCAGTGCGGCCCTTGAAAGTCCCCTGGAGGTTGGCCCTGGGCCGTCTTTTCTGGGGAGGTGGCCCCTCCCCACTGTCCCTCTGTTCCTTCCTGATGTCTCCCCAGTTGGTGGTTTGCTGTCTCTCTGGCGTGCCAGCCTTGGAACGGCAGGGCCATTTTGAGCCACTACATCAGAGAGCTTGGCAGGGGCCTGAGAGGTGCTGGAGGAAGAAGGGCCTGGGCACTCTGGGAGCTGGCCCATGGTGGTTTTAGGTCCTCAGCTGGGTGGGATGCTGTGACTGGAGGTCAAGGTGTTTGGGAAGAGGCTGGGCATGCCTGGCCGTGATGGGGCAAAGGGGTCCACAGTCTCTGAGTCGCTGAGCTGTGGTGGGGCCCAGGATTTTTGAGCTGGGAGTGTAAGGACTGTGTGTGGCCTGACAGATCCCATTGGGGCCACAGTGGGCAGTGACTTGGTACCTTGGAGAGCAGGGGCCACATGTGGGCTGCTGGTTGGAATGGGGATAGGAGTGCACGAGGGTGGGTTGCGGGTCCTGGTGAGTTCTGGGTGCTGGAGCCTGGTGGAGCTGTGCCTGTGTCCTCGTTCCTTGGCAGGTTCATCACGCGTCCTGACGTTAAGCAGAGGAAGATGGCTGGCTTCTTGGACTGGAGCCTCAGCACCTTGGCCCGCTCTTCCTTCCAGACCATGGAGGGCATCATTGCTGTGGATGGGACTCTGCAGGCCTTGGTGAGCATTCCCAGGGGTGGAGTGCCCTGCTTACCTCTTCTCACTGCTGGTGGCTGCCAGAGCTCTGGCATTGGTGAGTGGTCTGGGACCAGTGGCCACCAGAGGGCAGTGGTGCCTGTGGTGTGATGCTGGGCCTCAGGGCGGGCTTCCCTCCTTAGCTTAGTTCCATCACTGAGAACATTACTGGGGCGGCGCCCCAAAGCGAAGCAGGTTTCTTCAGACCTGCATTGCACACAGGTCCTGGTGCTCCTGTTCTGCTCTGCTGCTTTCACGTGGTCTTATTGCTGATGGGGTCAAAGGTCCAGTTTCAGTTCTGCTGCAGAGAGGAAGGCCTGGGTGGCTGGCTTGGGAGCTCCCCTGTGGGTCAGTGTTCTGGAGGGGCGACAGCAGCCCTCCCTGGCCGTGGGCTTGCTGGCCTATCCCTATTTCTGCTCTTTGTGTCATTGCTGTGAGTGACTGGCTGGAGAGCAGGCCTGTCCTTGTCTCTGGGGCTGAGGAGGCTGGTGGTGCCCCCGCTGCCCAGGAGAGCAGGCCCCTGAAAGTACTTGCAGGATGGTGTCTGCCTGCAGCGCTGGGAGGCGTCAGGCTGGTGGTGGGTGCCTGGGGGACATGGTGCAGGCAGCTGGGACCCACCCTGTCCCTGCCATGGCCCTCCTGTGGGCTCAGCCTGGCACGTCCCTTTCCACGGTGCTTCTGTTGTCCTCAGGAAGTCCTCATCATGGTGTTCCCAAGCCCTGCGCTCCTCCTGCCTCCATAGCAGTTAGCGTCAGTGCATCACCTGGTCAGAGCCCGCCCATCATTCCAGCCTCTGGGGAGGCTGAGGCAGGAGGATACAAGTTCAAAGCCAGCATGGACAACCTAGCAAGGCCCTGCCTCAAAATAAAAATAAAGCACTATGGCTGTAGTTCAATGGGTTCAGTCCCCACTACCAAAGAAACCAAAACCAAAGTAAAGAAGAAACGTAGACATGATTCACATGCCATGAGCAAATGCGGGCAAGTGGTGCAGTTGTCTCAGTAGGGCTGTGAGGCCGTGGCCCTGCATCTGTCACCGTGGACCTGCAGCCCTGGGCGTTCCATGTCTGTACAGGTACCCAGTGGCCTATACTGTGGACAGATGATGCTCCTCTTTCTTTGTGAGTGTTTGAACTTATATTTTCTTTTCTTTTCTTTTTTTTAAGAGAGAGGGAAAGTGAGAGAGATAGAATTAATTTTATTTAGTTTTTCATGTGGCTTTTGTTGCTATGACACTTTGTTGTGTACATGGTGCTGGGGTTTGTTCCTTTTAAAGACACAGAGAGAATCAACTTTACTTTCTATCAGGCCTTTGTTTCTCCCACACTTAGCTGTGTATGTGGTGCTGGAGTTTGAACCTGGGTCCTTGTGCATGCCAGCCAAGTGCTCCAACCACTGAGCCACCACTCCATCCCTGACTGATGCTTTCAGTTCCTGTGGGTTTTTATAATTTTTTTTTTTCTTAAGGGCTGAGGACCGAACTCGGGGGCCTTGCGCATGCTAGGTGAGCGCTCTGCCACTGAGCTAAATCCCCAGCCCCCCTGTGGGTTTTTAACAGTTCTTTTTTGTGGTACTGGGGCTGGAACCCAGCTTTTTGCACATGCTCGGCAAGTGATCTGCCTCTGAAGTATAAACCCCTAGAATTGATTTTCAAGACTTAGCAGTATTTCGTTTCTGAAGCTTTCTTTGAACTGTGGCTGCATCCCACCAGCTTGATGAAAGGTGGGGTGCCCTGCTTTTGGGGTATGCAAGTACAGCACAGCCTGCGCCCTGGGAGGTGCTCACTCAGGTGCTAACTCCAGCGGCGTGAGGGGTGGTACCCAGAGGGCTTTATTGCAGCTTTCAGTTTTAATTGCTACAGCGAGGAGGAGGTCGAGGAGGTTGGTGCTGGCTGAGGCTGACCCTGAAGGGTACTAGGGGAGGGGGAAAGGGATCGGTGGGGCAGGGGTCTCACCATTGTATGCTCGATGTGCTGTTGCTCCAGGGCCTTGGCGTATGTTCTGTTATTTTATTTTATGGCACTGGGGACGATCCCAGGTGTGCTGTACTGCCAACCTACATCCTCACCTCTTTCTTCTATTTTTTACTTTGAGACAGGGTCTCACTAAATTGCTAAATTGAACTTGTGTTCCTCCCACCTCACCCTCCCAAGTCTTGGATTATAGATGTGTTTCTCTATATCTGGCTCCAGCAGCTTTTTTTTTTTTTTTTAAGAGAGAGGGAGAGAGGAAGACAAAGAGAAGAGAGAATCAGTTTTATTTTTCCATCTGGCCTTTGTTTCTCCAACATTTGGGTTGCGTATGTGGTGCTGGGATTTGAACCCTGGTCCTCGTGCATGCCAGGCAAGCGCTTGAACTGCTGAGCCAGTGCCCCAGTCCCTCCAGCAGCATTCCTGTGGGCTTTCAGGAGTGGGGAGCCTCCTGCAGCCAGCTCCTTGCCACAGCTGAGCAGAAGTCCGGCCTGGCAGGGTTACCAGGCCACCTCCAGGCAGGCGAGAGTCGGGCAGCCCCTACCCTGGTGGGAGGGTGGTTCCTGCCACCTCGGGCCACCTTGGGCTGGCAGTGGCTGTCAGCCTGCAGCCCTGGGCTCCCCTCTCAGAGACGGGTAGCCCTCTGGCTTGAGGTGGCTGCAGTGTGTGTGATTCTCCATGTGCTCTGCCCACAGCTGCTTTCTTCTTTTTGATCCATGCTTTCTACTTCTTCTCCCCACCGCAAGTGGACCATGCTGACGTGAGGACAGCAGGCTTGCTGCCTGCCCTGTGCTGGGTGCTGGACTCTTCTCCATGGAATCAAGCTAGTGTGGGGCTGCTTTTATTTGAACATCTCCAGGTTCCATGTTTGTGGGAGGGAGGCTGCCTTTTTTGGCCTCCTGAGGTCTAAGGTTTTCCAAGGGCTTAGAAATGCTGAGTGTCTGGGCCTTTGGCCACCAGTTGGGCGTGTATTGGCAAGGGATGAGGAAGACGCTCTCTCCCTCCCACTGGGGCAGAGCGCCTCTGCTCCAGCTAGAGAGGTTTGCCCTGAGCCATGGTGAGCAATGTCTGACGCAGCCCACTGAGGTCCTGGGAAGTGACTTCAGGAAGCTGTTGTGCCGCAGCCCTGGCCACCTGGCCTCTGAGGCACCCAGAGCCAAGCCTGCCCCTGCTGTCCTGGCAGAGTCTGGATTCTCTGGAGTTGTGATTTTCCTTCCCTCCTCCTCAGAGGGGCCAGTGGGGTCTGCGCAGGAGGAAGTTGTGCTGAGCGGGTGGAGCAGTTTCGCCCGCTCCTCAGACCTGCAGGCAGAGGGCGGGGTGTCCTGTGCGTGATGAAACTTGCAGGTGATTGTGCTGTGGGGTTGCAGTTCCCTTTGATGCCCTTGGCTTCCCTTTCATGCACCTGTTCATTAGTGTGGGTTAGGCGAAACAGGTGAACCTCCCAACAAGTCCCGTCGAAACTAGGGCTGGTTTTATTTCCCTTGAAGCACAGTCCTCTCACGGTGATGGCTTTTGACTCTTGTGGGAGGGAGACTGTGCTCGGCCACATTCCCTGGAAGGCCTCCTTTCTCTCCATGTGTGGCACCCTTGGCTGTAGACCCACTCTGAGCATTAGGGTTAATGCAAATTGAGGAAATTCAAGGAAGAAAAACACTATTGAAAATAGGGATGGTTGTCATTTGAACGTGTAGTGTCTGTTGACTTATTGATAGCTATACGCTGTGGTTTTTATCACTCTGACTTGAATGAAGGTTCTGCTGGTTTAAGGTGGGCTTCTCCTCAGTGCAGGGAGGTGGGTGGAAACTTGGTGGTGAAGGGCAGTGGGTGTGGCTCGGCTCCTAGGTCTATGCTTTAGGTGGCATCTCCCCTTCACAGGGAAATTTCTTTGATTTATCTTTTTATCATTACAAAGTTAGAATTCTTGTTAAAGGTGAAACATTAAAAACCAGGGAAGGCCAGGAACAGAGTGCCACAGGCCCCCTGAGTCTGTTCTTGGGTGTCTGCAAGGGGACATGCTAAAACCTCCCTTTAAAGAGTGAAAGGCACCTATACTCCCAGCAACTGGGGAGGCTGAGGCAGGAGGATCGCAAGTTCAAAGCCAGCCTCAGCAACTTAGTGAGGCCCTGACTCAAAATAAAAAAACAAAAAGGACTGGGATGCACCCCTGGGTTCAGTCCCCAGCTGGAAAAATAAAAAAGATTGAAGGTGTCAGGTGCTCAGGTACAGGTGGCTGTGGGCTAGGTCACCCACATGAGCATGTAGGAGGGACCAGCAGCTCTATCCTGGCCTGGCCCCACTGGCCCAGGGAGGCTGCAGTGGGGTCTGGGACTCAGCCTCACCTGGATTCCATCCCTCTGGGTTAACTTGCTGCCCGTGCCCCACTGTCGGTGAGAAGCTGCTCTGGTTTGTGTGGATCCTAGGCTCATTTGTGCTGTCATGTTCTGTAGGATGGGGCTGGTGGGTTTAAGCGTTGGCTTCTGCTCTGGTGGGCTCCTGTGGCTCACGCCCAGCTGTCTTGCGTAGGCTCAGTGTGGTCCTTGGTGGTGGTGCTAGGACAGGGTTCTGGGTGGGGACCTGTGCACTCAGTGCTGTGGCCCTGCAGATTCCGGTAAGTGGGGTCCTGGGTGTGCTAAAGACACATTGAGTGGCCATCCTGTCCTAGACTTGCTTGAGTCCTGCTTCCCCATCACCGTTCTTGTTCTAGGGGAGTTGATTCCTAACTGCACATAACACCCCCACATCTGGGGCCTGCTTTGCAGGCTC
>PVKS010041329.1:0-16088 GCA_004027875.1 Aplodontia rufa
AGACAGATAACCCAAACATATGTCAGTGCTTACATGACTTGCTATGGAATTAAAATTCTCCACTCCTCCCAAAATTTAGGCATTAAGCAGTAATATGTCATTAATGATGTCTGATTTTTATATTCCATAGATTGAGATTGACTCTTATAAATTAAATGCCTAAAACAAGGGCAAATTATCTAAGCCTAATGAAAGAATCTGTCAGTTTTTGAAACCTTAATTCATAATAAAATATTTCTTAGCAATTCCATAACATTTACTTTTTTTTTTAGAGCGAGAGAGAAGAAACTGAGAGAATCAACTTTATTAATTTGTTTTTAATCTAGCTTTTGTTCTTCTGACAGCTGAATATGTGGTGCTGGGGCGTGAACTCAGGTCCTCATGCATTCCAGTCAAACACTGTAACTGCAGAGACTCTCAAGCCCAGCATTCGCATTTTCAAAAAAAAATTGTCTACATCTATGAACTCTTGGATTTTCAAGAACTTCAGAATCAGCAAGTTTCTAAAGATTTTCTTAATATTCTGAAATTTAGTTAAATATCACTTTAAATTTGTACTGTATGTGTAAGAAAGAACAGACGTAAGGTTTTCAAGTTATGAATGAGACATTCATCAAGGAGATGACAATGATTCATTATTATGAGGGAACATGTGGTGAAGCCACATGCAGGTGAAGAAATGTCATTTGGGAAGCTGGACTCGGAATGGAACCTCTGTGGTCTAAAGATAATCTTATTGACAACAGTTGCTTCAGAAATAAGCAAGTGACTAAAATTCTGGCCAAAGGAGTGCAAGGCAAGGTTGCTACAAAATTTGTGCAAATCTTTGTCTTTCTGGTGCACTTAAAGAAAGAATAAATAAACATGGATATTTGAGAATTCAGAGATGTACGTATTTTTATTAAAAATGTAAATGCTGTGCAATTCCTAAGAAATATTTTTATTATGCATTCCCTTCAAATATCAATTAACATGCAAGTAACTTTCTCTCCTGTTCTGTGTGTATGCATGTGCTTCTTATGGTACTGGTGATCAAATTGAATGTATGTCCCTTACTAGATAAGTGCTCTACCACCAAGCTATATCCCCAGACCAACAACTTTCTTACTTATGAGTTTCCTTATGAACAAAAGAGAGACAAATTTTACAACACAGATACCCATGTACACTGCAGAACAGAGAGGTGGAAATATTATATTATCATTGGATCCTGAGCCTGGATTAACTCTATGCCTCCAATCGTATGCAGTAATGAATTTCATAATTATATAAGGCAATATGGGACGCGTCATTCCTACTTAAGGTGGAATGTTTTAACTACTACCCTGAGTTTTGAAAGAGCACCATTGAACCCACTTTCCGATGTCCTGCCTTCTACCTTTGTTTCAGGAGCTCTCCTCATAGGGTACCTTCCATAAGGCTAGCAATAAAATCTGACTTAACCATCTCCATGGTCTTTTCTTCCCCAGTTAGACATCTTCATTTTCCAGAGTACTTTTAATACTACTTTGAAGTTAAAGATTGTAGAAATTATAAAGTCTGATTATCACTCCCTGAGCCAATTTCTTAGATAAAAGAGACAGTGAACAAGAGGGCAAAATGGAAAAGGCAGAGTTAGGCATTTGCTGAGGAAGCTGTCAAGGAGCCAGGGCAGAAGCAGCTCCTGTCATCTCTTGAGTGCTGGGATTCAGCACTTACAGCCACTTTCTGGAACATGATCTTTCTACATAATGGTCTTACTCAGCTAGCCCTTTTAAGTAGATGTCTTGACTTAGGTGCATCAGTGTTAACAAAAAAAAAAAAAAGTACAACAGCAATCCTCACCCCTGAAAGCATTACAAAGTAACTGAGGATGAGCAGTGCATTTGTACAAAAGTGGAAAAATGTCAAGAGAGGCAATTGATGTTCATGGAGTGTTTTTAGGCCACGAGCACCATCCAATTATTTTCATAAAGCAGTATGTATAAAACTCCAACCAACTCTAAAGATTGTGATACTATCCACATGTTTAAAAGTGTGGAAGTGAGAGTTTCCAATGTAAAATAAAATAATTTGCTTTTTCTCAACACATTTCGTGAAAAAATTTATATATCAAGTCAGTGTTAGGAGACAAAAAAAAGACAATAAACACAGGAAAAAATGAAAGAAAAATATCCAGTTTTATCAAGAATGTGGATTGATTACATAAGTCTATGAGGATGTTTTCTTTTAACTTAAAATGCTTTTTGAGCAGATGAAAGTGTAATATCTAATGTTCTGGAAAACAAAAGGGATGCTATTAGCAAACCAAAAGTTTAAGACATTTCTGAATCTTCAGAGGCTCTTGGAAGTGAATAATATTAGTAATAAAAAGACTTCTATTAATTGTTTAGGAAAGAAATGGCATTATTCCTGTGGATTTCTCTTCATGGTCAGTAGAAGTGGAAGCAGAGGAGTCCCCAGATCAATGGTCATATTGGTGAGGAGGCAGAAAAATGTTAGGCAGTAGGAGTAGATAGAATCTTTGAGTTGGTCAAGGGAAAACTGGTTTTTTCTCTTTCCTTTGATATTCCCTTGATATGTTAATAAGGGTCTTCCAGACAGGTCCAGATGCAAACATTCCCTGCTGCTAAGGAAGGAATCACATTCTTTCCTTTGGCATGGACCAGAGACTGGACCAGGATTCCCTTCGCCTGTGTCCTAGGTTCAGGAGCAGGGAAGCAGTGAGCAATCCAGGAGAGGATGTCACATAAAAAGGGCAAAGCTCATTGCCTCATCGGCTCTGTCCCCTTCCCCCACTCTGGGGGAAGTCTGCTCTTTTCCCTGTGCTTTACTTTCTATAATAAAATTCGTCTAGTACACTTGCCTTAGTGTCCCTCGGTTTCATTCTTTGACTCCGAGAGGACACAAACCAGACATCCACATCACCAGGATCGGAGATATGGGTCAAGCTGAAGATTCCCCTACCATCCACGGAGATCCACAGCCGTTTCTCATCATAGATCATAGAATACAAGGCCTGTTGAGACCGCACATTGTCATACAAATCCTTGACACCCGCACCGTTCAGCATACCCTGCTCCCTCCCAGCAGCAGAGGCACAGCGAGGCATCCGAGCACTAAAGGAGAGCCAGCAGCCAAGGAAACAGACTTCACTACAACGTGGGAGGAAGTGAGTCCCAACAGGTCAAATAAAGGTATTTTAAAGTAAGATTCATTCCCATCCACTGAGGGATGAACTATGACATTGTGCACAGATGTGCAAAATAATCAATTAGAAATGCTAACATTTACAACTTAGTCACACAAATGAAATAGGTAAAAAGAAACAGTTGGAAAGTTACTAGATTTTCCTACAACAAGGCAAAAATGTCAAAAATACAATTTGTAAGAGAGAATTCAAGAGATAAGGTTAAGCACCAGAAATAATAACCAAGAAAACTATTTTTTTTTAATTTTCTAAAAAGGCTTCGGTCATCTGATTATGAATGGTGCAACTTGATAATATAGAATAGTACTAACATAAAATAATGAATATCTAAATTTATTGTGGTGAAATTTTGAAAAATTTAGTGTAAGAAAAAAGTACGAAAGCCTCATAAGAAAAGGTGTTATCTCTTTTTAAAAGATAATGGAGTGATATCTTCAAAATTAATATGGAAACCACTACATGAAATATAATCTCATCTGCAAAAACGTTAGCATTAAAATAAAATATAAATTAATTAAATAAGAAAGCATGTATACAAGAAATCAGGATTTTAAAAAATCACATCCTCTATAAAGATGTAACTCAAAAATTTCAATGCAATACAAATAGAAACGTGGGAAACAAAATAAAATTAAAAACAAAGAAGTAGATTTTTCAGTATTGGCATCAAACAAAATAAAAGTCATGTTTAAGATATCAAGTAGGTCATGGAAGATCATTTCCCATCTGTAAATTTTTTAATTAACTACAAATATAAAGAAGATAAACATTTCTGTACTTCTCTATTTCTACAACCCATAAAGTTAAAAAAGGGAACATTTTTTTAAAAAGTAGAGACTTTTATAATCTAGTGTGAAGCTTAATCAACATCAAGCATTCATCTATAAAATATAAAGTAGATAAATAATGAATTCAATATTGACTAAAAACACACAGTTATAACTTTGTACTCAATAAACAGCGGATGTTCAATGGTTTTTCACAAAACTTTCATATGAAATTAACTTTTGTATGCACACTGTTTTAAATGGAAGAAGGGTTCCAACTGCTTCTGTCCTTGCTTGGGATGCTTCAAGTCTGAAGACTGCAACGTCTTGGTGTGTACCACCTATTCAAAGTCACAGTTTACTATCTCACGTTATTACAATAATTTGGTTTCCCCTATCAAGACTAAATCTAAATTTAGTCTGAAAGAATGAAAGCATAACTAAAAGAAATATAATATGCCAAATAAAAGAAAATAGCATGGAATTATATAGATACAGGGGTATTTTTTTAAATCCAAAATAGTGTGTATGTGTGTGTGTATGTGCAAGCACACACAAGACAGAGGAAATATTTCTGTCTGCTTCTTGTCCTTTTTCTTATCCATTTACACAATAGATGAGCTTTAATAATTCCTGGTTGGCAAACTAAAAGCTCAAGAAATTCTCACATTTTTATTCTTTAGCACTACACCATGTTCAAGCATATTAGAATTACTCGGTTTGCCTGAATTATAACAACATGCTTGGAATATTAGCACTGAAGTCCTTCAGACTTCATTTTGTAAGAAGACTATCCATAGTTCACTAAATTATTTTCCTCAGTGTTTTTGTTAAGCTTTGCTAAGTAAGATTACTTGGGTTTAATTAAATTTGTTGTACAGGTAATTCCACTATCATTCTACACAGTTGATTCTGAAATGATAGATGTATTTGCACATTGCAATTACAATAAATAAACTGTTTAGAAGAACTATCACTGGGCTTTGAAATCGTCCTTTGAATATTCAACTATGAGTAACCATTTTGTGTTATTTATAGATATATATGGGCACAAAGACCTTCTTTCCTACACATATGCATACATGTGCAGACATACACACACACAGTTTCATACATATTTTGATATTAGGGAATGGCATGCAGAAGCAATCTGGCAAATAAAGAAAGTCATGGCTCTGTATTCACACAGTCTTAAATTTCTTTTTCTAGCATGGGCATAAACAGCTTGCATAATCTCAGCATATACTACTTTCACTATATAATGTAATAGAGGTATCTATTTCACAAGGTTATTATGAAGCATAAAAATACTATACAGACATTCTTGGCACAAAACTTTATACCTGGTGCTCAAAATTTGGCTTTTGATATTATTTGATTAAATTAACATGTATACTTAATAGTATTCCATAATATTATTTAATTCTTACTACATTTCAAGTATTATTTTAAAGTTTTAACAGATTAAGTTTTGTGAAAACTGCAAGTTGAAGATCATTAAAACTATCTCCATCTTAGAGAGATGAACATTAGGGCACAGAACGTTTAAGTGACTTGCCTACAGTCACACAGTGTAATAAAGAATGTGAACCAATTCTTAATAGTTTTACCTTTTTTCCTTTCTGGATACAATTCATTCTGTGTTCCCTAACTAATGTCAAATGGACTTCAATGCTGATACAACTTCCAACCCTTTTGGAGGTGTTGTAAGATCTTTCTCTTTGGTCACTGGCTGGTTGGCCTCACAGGACAGTGCAGGCTGGTGGAGCCATTAGACAAAGTCTAGCTCTCTGCCTCACTAAGAAGACCACAACCTTTTCACCCCCAACATCTTCCATCAGATTGGCATGTGAACAAAAACAACCTTTGCTGTTTAAAACCTTGGGAATACTTGTTCCAATCCTATTAATTATTTGTCTAGCAGTTGAACTTTAGGGTACTTTCTGAGACCAACCCTGTTTAAATCCAAGGAAGCAGATTTTTAAATTTATTTATTTAGTTAGTTTTTATGGAAAGTAGCCACATTTCTTTCCCTTTCCAGAACTTGATATGCTAAATGTTGGAATAATGTGATTGGTCCTAATATGACTAATTCTAGGATGAATAATGCTTCCAAACCTAGTTTTCTCTGTATCAAAGAAGAAACCTGGTATGGCTACATGAGCCCCCCTGAACTTATTTTTCTGAAGGGCATTCTGTAATTTCTGGTCAAATTTTCTGCTCATAAGAAACCATGCTAAAGTGTTATGGGTTCTTGTATAACACAGAGCTTTTGAACATGTTGCTATCACTTATATCCAACTTATTCTACAGATTGTCTCTCATTGAATATCTTGAAAACTCACTCTCACATCCTGCCATAAAGGTGGTTGTCCACTCTTCAACATATCAATATGTCCATTATTTCACTAACTAATTTCAGTGACCTTAAACTACTCCATTAATGAAACCTCAAATTTGGCCATCTCCATCTTTACTACGACCTCATAATACCACAGGTATCTTAATCCATTATGTCTACTTTTTTGTTTCACCTAGGTCTCACTGATGTCTCAAGATTATTCTAAGTATCATTGATTCTTATGTCTTCCACATATTATAGTTTTTAGTGGAAACTTAAAAATATATATTTGCCTAATCCCCACCTATGGATAATCTGACTCCATTGTCCTAACATGAATTCTGAGCAACCACAAATCTCTTCCTGTGTTTCTGATAGGTAGCAGTTTGCAAGTCCTAAACTTATGCATTCTTTCAATTAGCCTTCTTAGTTATTTAGAATTATTCAGTTTAGCTTTGGTTCTATGGACCATAGTTTCACCCCTTTTTTTAGTAGTTTAAATTCTGTTTGCTTTGCTGTAAGATTCCCCATGTGGAAACAGTCCAACCAGAAGCATTTTATGATCCCTAGCCTCCTGACCAGCACCTGGAATGTGAGTGACCAAGAATTGAATGACCAAGAACAATCATATCATAGCCATCACTTGGTTTGGGCTCCAATGATAATTGGAGCCTGACTTCCATATTTCAAAACTTTTATGCTATAGCTCCATTTCTGACTTACCAATGACTTCTCTACTCTTTTTTTTTCTTTTCCCTCCTACTTTTTTATTTGAAGATTAATATAAACATTCTACCCTCTTGGTCAGAGTGTATTCTGTAAAGGCAGGTGGTCATGTGTACTTAATTACAATTGGAAACCCCCAAATAGCTTAAATGTCAGTGCATAGGTTTCCTTTATCTTGGTTTGTTTTACTTCAGGTTGTCACCAAGCCTATTATATGTTATTGGGTAATATTAATTAACTAAAAGAATAGGCAATGTTTAGCATTTCTAAAGCTGATTGATTCAAAGAATTCTCTGAACTTATAAATTCTCTTCTTTTTTTCTGATTAAAAGATAAGTTATTTATTTAAAAAAAAGAGATTGCTAGAACAAAGCTTCATCTAAAACTTTTCAAATCATTCAGGGTCATGATTGTTAGTTATCCGGCCCAGAAGTTCCATTAACTTTCCTATTCCAGTTTACAACATCTTTAAATTAATGTCCTAGGTCACATAAATTGTAAATGTTACCTGGGGATAAGGAGGTTTCTTTTCTATGCTGTGGTCACTGAAATTCTGCAAGTAACTTCCTGGGCTCTAAAGTACATGCATAGGGCCACAGTCTAGAGAGTCACTGTGTGCTGGGGAAGGTAATCTGCCTGCAAGACCTTTAGGGCAAAAGCCAAGATGCTGAGAATCAGCCATTGGGCTCAAAAAGTAATGAACTTCAGAATTCAAATGGAAGGATCCAGTAGAATTAGAAACCTCATATCTATGTATCCAGCCATAGAATCATTCTGATTCCATATGAACATCTTTTAGTTAAATCTTCTTGAAGATTTTACAATGTCCTGGATGGTTTGTGTCTAGACATGTAAATCATTCTGAGTGTATGATGGGACTTACGTGAGACTGATGCTAAAGTTCCCTAGTAAGTATTTGCATTCCCAACTTTGTAAAAAAAAAATGGGATTGCTCTTTGATATAGCTACATTATCATTTGATGAAGGGGAAGAAGATGAAAAGTACTTTTTAAGTGTCCAAATGAAGAAAAAGGAGACTTCCTATCTGTCAAAAAGATGGAAATGTTTCAGCCATGTTTTGAGAACAGTGAACAGATTGAGAATATTCCAGGGCTGATAACTGAACATAATAGATGATACAATTGTAAAGGTAACATCAAAACAAACTTGAACATTTATCGTACTAGGGACAGATTTCTCAACCGTTGCACTGGTGACATTTTGTGCGAGCTATTTTTCTGCTCTGAGACTCTGTTCTGTGTGTTGTGGATAAATAGCATCTCTGACCGCTACCTACTGGGTAGCATGCCAACCCCGGGTGTGATAACTAAAATTATCTGCAAACATTATCAAATGTCCTCTTGGTGATGGAAAAAAAATCTGTCTATTTGAGAACCGTTTTACTAAGTGCTAAAAGCTCAATGTTCCAGTTCTTGGTTAGAATCTGGATAGCTCCTGTGTTTGGCCAGACACACTATTAATTACTTTCTGCATCAGTGACTTTGAGCTGCATTGAGCCTTTTTAAAGAACTGAACAAAAGACTGACATAACTGAATATTGCATCTATTTATGCCAAAAAGAAGGGTCAAGTCCCATATCATTTGCTGTTTTTCAAAAATTAAAAATACATATATAACCTACGCAAAGGAAAAAATAAAGCTATGTTCTCTAGAGGTCAAAATCATGAACAGAGAAGCACGTCCCCAAGAATCAACAATGCTATATTTATTGTCAGTGTCCCTGGTACGGAGACAGGTGGCAGGTTTTAGTGAACTCTGTACTCTACTCATTCGTTACTTTTGCCATATTTGTACAAGAGGCCCCCAATTTTTTTCAGCCAGAAATTAGAAGAAATCAACTTGAAGGTTGTGTTGAATTACCTTTACTGTTTTGGTTTTAGAAATGCAAAATAATATGACGAGCCCAATCGCTAGCTCCAAAACCCTGTGCTTTAGTTATTTTAGCCAAAATTATGTATTTCTTATATCAAAATAAGGACTGATTTTTACAAATGGCAAGCTTTAACACTGCATATCTCTAACTTATTGAACTACATTCTGCCTGTTCCAGACTCTCAAAGTTGATTTCAGCTGGGGGGTATGCTACTCACACAGAGTGAGTTTTAAGTTGTCCATATACATGTTGCTTATCCAATGTCTTTTTCATATCAAGAGTGAAAAAAAATGAAACTGTTATTTGATAATATAAAGAAATACACTGTTGTCTTTGTATACTCCAGGTTCGTTTTCTTAAAGATAAAATTTATATGGTGTCATACAACATGTGTTCCTAAACCGGTCTTAAAGAAATCAGGCTGCAAGCCACAAACATTTCTTCTTATAGGTATGAATGAGTTTCATCTTCCCTCCCACCTTCTACAACTTAAGAACGCTTCAGTGACTACTGACATTTCTTCCTAATGTGAACGCTGCCACTCCCTGCTCCTTTCTCCCTTAATTATTCTCACCATCACTCATTGAAGACACATGAATGTCTCTTTTGTGTAAGCCTTTACTGAAGACTAATGATAAAAAAAAAAAACAAGAAGTGCACCCTATTTCACAAATCTGACAGCAGAGATAATCACTATAAATGTTCAAGGGGAATATAGTGGGGAGGAATGAGAGAAATCTACAACAGAGGGGGAGTCCTGTGAATGGTCTTTGAAACATGTCAGTTCACTAGAGGGCTAAAGGAGACTCAACAGTCAAAAAATTAAAACAGCAAATGCAAACAGACTTATGATGAGAGGTAAGGTACACGGAAACTGAGATACTTCAGAATATTCAAAGCTTGGAGAGCATGGTACCATGATTAAAAGAAGGAAAGGAAATGGAGCAAAGATATGTGGAAGGTGGGAAAAGAAGAATGTTCTGGAAATTACATTTGTCTACCAAACACATTATTGATAATTATTGAGGGGGACTCTTTTGTTCTTGCGGAAACATGGAGCAAAGAGCTAAAACCCATGCCAACCTCCAACACCAGTATTTGAAGTTGCATCTAAGGATGGCATTTTTACAGGAAATAAGACTAGAAATGCAAAAACTAGATCCAGAATATCTTCTATCCATGTTCTTTCCCGAGATAATGGGATTCAATAAAATGTTCTCAGCCAGGAAGACACATTGACTTTGTAACCCAGATAGGAATTCATCAAAGCCTGGACTACAGTTCACTAAGATTTTTTTCAGGGATTCCTTGTTTAGGACTCCTTTCTTGGAATTAAAACACAAGAAGACAAAAGCTCTTCTATACCTGATGCCAAGCTAGCATTTAATTTGTCTGCCATCAATCATGTGTTAATTACTTCTATAGCTAGTCAGCGTCATGCAATGAAATCAGACAGATCTGCATCGCATCCAAAAGTCAGCCATGTGACATTGGGTGAATACTGTAATCTTCTTCTTGAGAAGTCTCCTTCCTTGTTTTTTCTTTTATATTAGAAACTTATAGTCTCATACTTTTTTAAATAAATTAATTTTATCAATATATAAAGAACACATATAAAGAATTAGTTCTACAGAGATTACCATAAAAACCATCATCCTCGTACTTTACTGAACCTAATTTTTATTTCCCCAAGAAAAATATTTTTCTTGGTATAATTTTATCTGACTCTTTTGATATTTGTTTCTAAGCAACACACCATTATTTATTATTATTATCATTACTATTATCTTCTTCTTATTATTATCCATCAAAACAGTTTCTCATGAGTACCTTCATGAAACATGAAGAATCATATTTTGGTTATATTTCTCTCCCTTTATCATCTCCTGTCTGTCTTCCATTCTACTCTTTCTACCAGCATAGCTGAATCATAACTAAGTTAAAATGCAGTGTTTACCTTCCTATAATCATACAACTGTTCACAGTTGAGACACATATTATATCAGATCAGTTTCCCCTTTTTTTTGTACAGTTTATTTGGCTTTTCTGGAGGACAAGTTTGTGACTATTCTTCATGTGATTAGAGTTCTAGATCCCAGCAACAAAACAGCTTCCTCCCATATAATTCTCCCATTGGTACGTTCAGCCATATTTGATACTGTAAAGCTTTTATCTTACTCCTGAAGTCTCTTACCTGCTCTGGTGTAGCCATCATCATACATGTACTGTCCTAGAGAAATGAAATGGGAGCCACCTACCTAAGCTGAAAGTTCTAATAGCCACATTTAAAAAGTTAACAATGTACTGCGTTTAAGCCAATATATCAAAAATATTGTCATTCCAACATAAATCAATTTAAAATATTTGAGATTGGATATGTTCAATTTTGTGCACTAGTCTTTAAAATCTACATAATATTTTATAATATGAGAAGTAGTCAGCAAATATATGGAAAATCCTGCCTGTTATTTGGTTTTGAGGCTGAGAATATAGTCACTGTCATTTGTTAATTATCATCAGTGGCTTCTGTCTACTGTTATGATAGAGTTTTCAGTCCCATAAAGCCTTAAATATTTATGATTTGGCCTTTATAGAAACAGTTTGCTAAACCCTAACTGTAGGTCATCTCATTTTGAGCTAATCACATTCCAAGTGCTCAATAGCAACAAGTTTGTGGCTCAAGGTAAACATATTAGACATCTCCCATAAATTTGGAGATTTTTCTTTCTTCTCTCTTGGCTTATATCCTATATCCTATTCTCTTTCTTCTGTTTTTGTCTTCTATGTTTTAATAGTGGGTATTCTCTAGTATCTTCCTGAGAAAAGGTGAATTCAAAGTAAAATATTATAGACCTTCATGTGTTTTTTATGCCCTCAAAATAAGTCAATATTCTAGATAATATGCCATTCTAGATTAGGAGGAATTTTCCCCAAGCTTACAAGTTTGCTTCCTTGTCTTTCAGTGTTCAGGGTTGCTATTGAAAAATCTGAGAATCTATTCTGTTTCCAGATCCTTTGCATGAGTCTGTGTGAGTATTTCTCTCAGGAAGCTTATAGACTCCTTTGTTCAGACCAGTCAGAGTTTTCACAATGTTTAGTTTGATTTTCTATTTATAAATCTTTGCTTAAATTGCCTCTGTTTGTTCACTTCCTTCAACTACTCTAGGTACTTTCATAAGTGCCTGCTAGCACTGATTTATGGATGGTTTTGTTTTTCTTTTTTCTTTCATTCTCGCTTTCTTGTATACACAAAATTCCTTCTTATTTTTTCCACTGGTGGCCAAGGCTATAAGATTCTAAGGTTTGTTAAGCCAGTTTTCATGTATCTATCTGCCTACTTTGCAGCTTCTGAAACACTTATACTTATTTTCTCTTCTTTTTCATTGTATATTTATGCCTGAAAACAAAAACTAATGTAATTCTCCTGAGATCTGGAGATAGTACATATTTAATCTATCACTTTAGTAGGAAAATTCCTGCAAATTCCTTTCTGAAGTCTTGACTTCTTATCTTTAAAGTAGGAATAATAATATCTTCCTTACACAGTTGATACTGAGATTAGAAACACAATATGTGCCTACAATATCTGTCACCTACAAATATCATAGAAATAATTCAAACAACTGTGTTAAAGTTCTTATGAACAAAACATAATAGAAACCAAATAAGATAATGTCAAAAGAGAAAAAGTACTATGGATTTTTAACACACAACCTTCTGAAATTGAAACTCAAATTTAATTGTAATCTACTTGTATTTTTTCCTATCAGTCCCTCATAAGATTATTCATTCCACTATGCTGTTAACAGCTTATACTTTATCATACAAGCAGAACCCAGAACAATTATGAATGAAAAGTTAAGAAGTTTGCTGAGGCTGAGAATTATTAAAATAAATATAGATTTATTAAATGAGCCTTGTGATCTCCTGTTTGCAAGGTAGTCCGATGCTCATTTCTTTTCAATGTGTTTAATTGATATCATATTTACTTCTTACTAATTCTATTTCTGGGTGTTAGAACTAGTACAGGGCCAGAGATGCAAGATTATGCATGCAGGATGTTCTACAGCAGACAGGTCAACACATATGTAGATCCAAAGAAGAGCACAGGTGGTGCAAGAGAAAATCATATTCAAAAGATGTAGAAACAATCCATTCCTTGGAAGGAACAAGAAGAAGTACTGAGCAGACATTAGAATAAAAAGATGAGGTGGAAGTTGTAAAGAAGAGTAGCAAGGAGGGAAAACAGAATAAAAACCTGATGACTGGCAGCTAAATTCAAGATACATCAAACACACCCTCTTAGGATGGACTGTCCTGCTTTGCCGAGAGAGACAGGTTAGTGCAATTCACTCTGTTCCTTATTTCCATATTTTCACTGCATAAAATTTAGATGGTACTGTACTAATTGATTTGCTGAATCTTATCAAATCACTTTTTTCCTAATTCACATCCAAATCTACTCCATTAGCCCAGCTCCATTTTAGCAGGTCAGTTACTGTTTTCTCCAAGTGCTCTCTTCACAAAAACAATCAGGTTAATTTTCCCCAAATGAAAATAGACTGAGACAAAAGAAAATCCAAAGAGTGTGTTAGCCTGTTTTCTGCTGTTATGCCATAATCCCACAGAATGCATAATTCATTAAGTAAATACATTTATTTCTCCTAGAGAGGAAGTCCTGAAAGCCCAGTAACAACATATGTGTCATCTGGTGAGGAACTTCTTAAGGCATCCCAAATTGGGGAGGACATCACATGGTAAGGGGTAGGGGGCAGGTAAACTCATGACTCTCTTTCTTTTCTTATAAAGCTACCATTGCCTTCATGGGGACACCAACCCTGACATCATCTAATCTGAATTAGACTCTGAAAGTTTCCACCTCCAATACCATAAATTTATAAATTTAGAGATTACGTTTCCAACACATGAACTTTTGAGGAACACATTCGAACTCTGACAGTACTGTCGAGGAGGTAAAAGCAATATCCAAATACATGCTATCTACAGGACACAGTCTTTAGATTCAAGGAAACAAGCAAATGTTTGTCTTCAAGGAATAAAACAATGCATATATGGAAACAGTAATCATAAGAGAAATAAAGTTTCGGTATTTGTGTTAGATAATATGAACAAAACAGAAATATCATTAAGAGAGAGAACATTCATGAGAGTGTTAGTATATAAGGAATACATAATAAATATAAATGTACATATGACTGATAACAGAAACACAAATGTATAAAACAAAAATGGAAATGATTATAAAGTAAAAAAAAAAGTTCAAGAATAACAATTGGAGATTTTGAAATGATTATTCTTTATTATCCACATGTAGTGTTTCCAGGGCCCACTTATGGATTCCAAAATCTGCAAATGTTCGATTTCTTTACATAAAATGGTATGGTGTTTTCATATAACCTACAAACATCCCCTCATGTTCTATAAATTATCTCTACATTAGTTACTAATACAATGTAAATGCTGCTTGACAAATAATGTCAATGAAAATAAAGACTGTTAAAGTTTAGTAGTGAGAAAATTTTTCCTAATATTTTCAAGCCATGATTGGTTTAATCTGTGATTACCAAAGATATGAGTACAGCCAGTTGCAGAAAGTTGAAGTTAAACCCTTATCTTTCACCTTGCATGAGAATCAAATTAAAATGGATCAAGGAGCTAGAAATTAAAATAGCTACTTTGCAACAGATGGAAGACAAATTAGATCCAACACTTCAGCATTTGGGAGTAGGCAAAGACTTTCTCAACATGTCTCCTAAAGTGAAGAAACTAAAGTAAAAAATCAGTGAATGGAATGTCATAAAGCTAAAAAGCTTTTGCACTGCCAAGGAAACAATCAAAATAGTCAAGAGGTTTCCTACAGACCTGGAGAGAATCATGGTCTGTGATTCTTCTGAAAGGGGTCTCATATCCAGTATCTACAAAATCCTCAAAAATTTCAGCTTCAAAAACACAAACAACCCAATCAATAAATGGACCAAAGAGCTAAATAGAAACTTCTCGACAGAGGACATTGATCAAGCCAATGAATACATGAGAAAGTGCTCTAAATCACTAGTAATCAGAGAAATGCAAATAAAAACTACTTTAATTTCACCTCACACCAGTCAGATTGGCAAGAATGAAGAAAATAAATAATGATAGATGCTGGAGGGGTTGTGGAGAGAAAGGTACACTGTTGGTGGAACTGCAGACTGGTACAGCCCCTCTGGAAAGCAGTGTGGAGAATCCTCAAAAAACTGGTGATGAACCCACCATATGATCCAGTTATTCCTCTCCTGAGTATCAACACAACAGTATCTCTGTTCACAGCAGCTCAATTTACAATAGCTAAATTATGGAAATAACCCAGATGCCCCTCACTGGATGAATGGATCCAAAAATTGTGGTACATATACACCATGGAGTTCTGCTCAGCAATTAGAAAAAAATGATATTGCAGCCTTTGAAGGTAAATGGATGGCTATGGAAGAAATCATGTTGAGTGAAGTCAGCATAACCCAGAGAACCAAGGGTCGAATGTGTTCACTCATCTGTGGAGGCTGGAACTAGACCCTGGACCATTGCAAAAGGTGTTCAACTCTCATGTATTAAACCCAGAAAAGATATAGTGACACACAACCTAAGACATTCATAGAGATATATTGGGAAGGAGGGAGGAGGAGGTGGGGGGGGATAAGTGTGGGAAATTAGAGGGGGCACTCTAGCGGGTAAATCTAATTCTCAGAATAAATATATATCATAGTGTTTTATTTGGGAAAAAAACCTATGAGTACAAAGGGATGCCTATAAACTATTATTAATAATTTATTAGTGAAATAGATAGAAATTTGTTAGGCCTGTAGCCTGGAACAACATTGTCAAAAACTTGACCTTAAAAATATAGACTACTCAAATTAATAAAGTCAGAATATACATTATCACTAAGCATACATATTTTAGGGCATGCCATATGGTAGACCACAAAAGAAATAAATTTAAAAGTAATTAAGTCACAAGTTATGCTACTTGTCAACAACAGACTTGAGTTTGAAATAAACTATAAAAAGAGATGAAGTTAAATTACTCATATCAAAATAACTTGTGAGTGGAGGAAAAAAAGCATCCTTAGAGAAATTAGAAATTATTTTGAACCCAATGAAATGCAAAAAT